>JAFJYG010000577.1:0-34808 GCA_017366145.1 Cadophora sp. M221
GGTGGGGACTTATTCTTTCCCTAGACTTAATATGCATTCCTTTGCCAGAGTATTAAGACTCCAATCTGATAGACGGGTAGTGCCAGTAGCAAGAACGGTGTGTCTGGAAAATAATTCGCATCTTGAGGTGTCGTGGACAAGCGAGCTGATGCGAACTCTCAGACCGTTTTTCTGAGCCCTTCCCAATAAAGTCTCCTTGCAAGGGTATGAAAATTGAACTCATACTGTCAATTCGCAGGCATATGTTGCCTCGAACTGGTGCACTGCCTGTCGACTTACTGAGCTTTGCCTTCTGACCCGCTTATTTCAAGCCTATTTCAGCTCCAGTTTGTTGATTTTCTCTCGGCAACTCCTCCCCTGATTCTCCACGGGCTGTCCGAAAGTTCGGTAACTTGTATCTAGAAGTTCATCCGAACTCCTTTTCGTCTTAAAATAGAGCGCGGGCTAAATTGTATCTTTATGCGCAGTGCCAGGAGGCCCACTGTTTGTGAAACTCCAGGTCTCGAGTCAGCCACGATTAGTCGAAACTCCCCACAACACTGATTGCACTTTCACTTGCGGCGCTTTTTTATATCTGGTTTGTGTAGAATTGTTCATTCTGCCTCGGAAGACTGTGTCTGTGTCTACAGCCCAAATATGGTTTAAGTGAATGGGTTGAGACTTAGTATGGTCCCTCGAGCAACCTACCTACCACGATGCACGAAGCGAGCTTCTTAGAACGACGAGCCAGTGCAGCTCCACACCGGGGATGTCGGTGCAGATTAGTGAACAAAAGGTTGTCACGGTGTTTCTAGGATGATCGACGTCTGGGATCATGGAAGCTCATCTGTCACGGCCCTGCCCCACACATCCAATTCTCCATGGTTGTTCCGTGAAACCAGCTCTCAGATACCAATGCACCTTTGAGAAGCTCTTACCACTGTAGTACATGGCTAGGCACTCTATTGCCAGTTTAGACTCAATATACAGTTACTGGCATCGAAAGATCTCAACCAACTTCAACCAAGAAAGTTCTCTAATGGAAAAAACAAAAATTCATTGGGCGCGGCGTTTGCAGAGTCATTAGAAGTTGCAACATGCGTTACAACTGGATTTTGAAAAGCCGCTCTTTTCCCTACGCACTGTCTCCACTCCATTTGTTATCACCGGATGGCGCAGTTGGGCTGCTATATAAAGTTTTCTGTGGATTGGAATGAATACCAGGGTTTTCAGCGAGACATGGTATCATTCCTGGTGAGCATGGACAATCTACTCAACTATCGAGCCCTGTGTAGGGCCGCGGGGGACGAGATAAGACAAGATTTTGGAAGAATTTCGGGGACTTTATGGAAAAGATGTATAAAGAGCACTCTCATCTGCTCGTAATTTTGAACCTCATCGCTCTCGATCTTGTCATTTTCCTACTCTTTGGGTTTTCCTTATCCTTTCGATTTCCTATCGTCCTTGGTTTCCTATCTCATAGATTCCTTCACTTTCAACTTTCATTATTAAACTCAAAATCATGTTTTCTTCTCTTAACTCGGCGGCTGTCATCGCCCTAGCCTTCTCTTCTCTAGCGTCAAGCTCTCCTGTTCCAGCCGATGCTTCGATCCTAGAACCAGTCACAAAAGGGAATTTCAGTCCATCTACTCTCGATGCCCTTCATGGCCTCAACAGGCGCAGCAACGGAACTGCTTCCAATTTCACGGCTCCTGCGAATGTTACGATTCTCGCCCCGGTATCAAAGGCGGACTTTACAGCGGCTACTCTTGGTGCGTTGAACTCGCTCCGCAAGCGTGATGAGGCCAATTCAACAATTACTCCTCAAAGCAACGTCACCCTCTACTTTGCATCATCAGATGCAGCTTCCAGCAACATAGTGGCAGAGCTCAACGCCACTATGAAATATCCTTCGGTCCTTCTCGAGGATATCGCAGCTATCAGCGACGTCAACTGTTCGAATTCGTCCGTTGCAATCACCTTCAGCGATGCTGCTACCTTTGCTTCCAGCTTGGAGCTTTGGTCTTCCAATGCTTTCCTCTTGTTCACCAACCATCTTGGAAACTGCAATACTGACACCGAGCGTGGTATCTACATGGTTAGCGGTGTTACTTCCAATAACTCTACTTTGGTCATCACTACCGAATCGGTCGAAACTACGTTCGGTAACAGCACGGAAACCATGGACATCTCGTTTCTTACGCCATCAACAACTACGAAAGCTAAGCGAGATCTTCTTTCTACATTCCTTGGAAGTTTCCCAACCAATATCGTCGTTGCCAACGATTCCGTGGCAGTCTCTGCATCTACCGGTCCTACAACTGAGACACTCACCATCACCGCTACGGATACTTCGTTGAGTGGATCATTAGATCTTAGTGGTCACATTTCTTTCAACTTCTGGAAGTTTGCGTTCACCAAGTTCTACTTTGACCTTGACGTGTCTGCTTCAGCTGCAACGAACATCGAGGTTGAGGTCAACGTAGCTTACGACAACAGTGTCTATACGTATTCTCCATTGGATCTCACTATTGCCGCGTTCTCAATTGCAGGAATACTCAACATCGGGCCTCAAATTTCTTTTGAATTGGGAGTCGAGGTTTCAGCAGAAGGCTCAGTTGGTATTGCAACTAACTTGACTGCTTCCTTGGCTGATGGTGTCGTCCACCTGGATTTGCTGAACAGCGCCAATACCTACACCTCTGGCTGGACCCCCACCTTCACTCATGAAACTAACATTACCGCTGCCGTGGAGGCACAAGTTAACCCCTACGTCAAGCTCACGGCTGAAATTGGAGCCAATGTTCTCAACGGCCTGATTGATCTCTCTGCTGGCATTTCACTCAAGCCAGAGATTCTCAACGTCTTTGATGTCAACGCAGATTTCCAGATCAGCAACTCCAACAACATCACGTTTCCTGCATCGACTAACGCTACATGCGCTAACGGTCTGTGGTTCGCAAGCAGTTTCGTCTTCGATGTCACTGCATTCGTCACTTCGCTGTACACTGTTACTTTGTATGAGTACACTGCACCCATTTACGAGAGTGGATGTTGGAGTTGGGCTTAGAGGGGTCTCGAATCGAGATATTTTCATGTAGAACTGCACTGTGATTACTTTTACTTCGGGAGCATGCGACAGAGAGGGGAAGGTTGGTTGTCATGACGCTATATTCCTGTATTTAGATTTGGAGTTTCGATAGAATCTGCCAATTGGCATGAGTCAAGAAAAACACAGCCGTTCACGGCGCAATTCAATATGAAGTGAGATTATAGATTGAGTGAAAACCAGTGAATATCCAGACGATTCCTAAAGTTTCTCACTATATGTTTTGTTTAGTTGCGGATTTTTCTTGCCTACTTAGATTTTGACACACTCTTGGCAAACTCGTACACGATTGCATTATCCTTACCTATGCATGGTCAAGAGATCCACAGATACTGAGCCGTTTGTTGAGCCAAGCTTCCTCTCGATGACCCAGTTTGCGAGGTCTTGTGGTTACATTGCGATATCAGATCTAGAATCTTAGTGGTCCAGCTGATGAACAAAGTGGTCAATAAGTAAGCTGAGATAAGTCGATTAATTAAGTTGAGCTCTACAACGTAAGTCATCAGTTAGGGTTAGGGTTAATTCTCAATCAGTTATTAAAAACTCAACTTATAAGCAGCGTATAAGCTGGGGGAATTAAATTTCTCGACTTTGGAGTGAGTTTGGGTATCTGCTGGATGTGATTGATGAATAAGAAGTGGCTCGCTTAGCAAATCCTAACTTAAGCCTCTGATTGGCTGCAGCCACTCAAAACGTCGCCTTTGATTGGCTTAATACTGCTGACAGCGGCCAGCGTCACAACTCTAGCATATCCCGAATTATCCAGAGCTGAAGCCTGTTTGTTAAATAATCAACACAACTCCATCAATATAGCTTCCTCACACGCCTCACCTATAGTTATCGACGATGGATAATCTCGTGCTTCTCTTGTTGCATCTTCTACTTCTCTTGTTAATCCATTTGCAACGATGATGGCGCCGTAGTCGTCAAAACAGGCAAAACCGTTGCGTGACCGCTGTTTCCTTCCAATACCAACTTACTACGATAACTACGACCCTACAAAGCCTCCCAGCGAGCATATCAAGGCTGATTACTCTCATATTTGACTACTTGCAAAGCTGCCTTCAAGAAATTATGGGAAGACAAGTATAAAGGTCAAGCGCCTGCTGCCAATTCTCGATCAACGCAATCGCCAGAGCCTGCGCCGGCAGCATCTTCAGTAGAGAGAGACTATTTGAAGTAGATTCTTGACGCCGTAGCGCCTCAACCAATTGTACGCCGATCTGCAACAACAAGTGGGAGACGTGATCAATATTACCACCATTTGCAAGAGCCTACCATTGACCATTTGTGTCGGTGCAGTACCGGTAAGAAAGCACCGAACGCTTATTTGATATATCAAATACGTTAAAGTGCAGTGAGACAGTCAGTCAAAAGTATGGTATGGTTGTAAATCTGGCTCTTCTAAGAAGTGCTGGAGGTGGTCTATATATACATGTATACCCCTCCGAAGGAGGTCCGAGACAGGTCCGTATCGCCTCAGGCCTACTTCTGAAGAACCTCGGCACAAGCAGTTCCTTGCGTACCAACAATTTGAGTCTGATGGTGTATTAGAAGCTACACGAGGTGTCGAGTGGCCTCAGTTAGCTCAAATGGCTTTTGATTTGTTAGCAATTCCTGCCATGAGCTCGGAGTGTTAAAAAGTCTTCTCCTCTTGCGCTAAACAGACTACTGCAGAGAGTTCTAGCTTGTCTGGTTTGATGCTGTGGCATTAAGAGTGCTTGAGAAACTGGCAAAATCGTGGTGCTATTGAAATTGGTGGTGCTTTTGGTGCTGTTTTATTAGATATTTAAATATACCCTCAACTTATCAGCAACTTATAAGCCAATCAGTTAAGTTCATCAGTTGAGGTTTTACATATAAGTCAGTAAGTTGAATTTATTAGCTCAACTGATCACTGACTTACTGACTTATTGACCACCTTGCTGATGAATGCACACATGGCCCACGTGATAGCCCCGAGAGAAGCCTTGCGAGTTGCGACATCGGAAAATATATCCTGACCTGGAACCTCGTCTCCAAAAAACTTTGAAAGCCAAGACTTCGGAATATTGGAATATTCTCTCGTCCTTCCTATTCGATGTATGTAGGGCTTGGCGACTGGCAGAATGGAGGCCCATGTGCTCAGAATACGCACCAAAATATTCGCTTAGTCCCTAGCTCCAGCTTAAAGAGGAAGCTTAAAATAACTACATCTTCCCCTGGCAGCTTTCTTATCGCATCCTTTCCCATCGACCAGATATCCCTAACCACCAATCCAACTCTGCAATCACAACTACTTACTGATGCATTCAATACCAGACTGCCGCCGATAAGGCCAATGGAAGCCGTTCTTGCCATCTTCTAGATCTCGAGCTTTGAGATCCGCTACGTTCCCGGCAGATGTCGACCCCTCAGTTGTGCCGTGTTGTCGTCAGAAAGGGCCCGAATGTTACCTTATCGTGCCGTGAAAACCGACTTTAACCAGAGATCATCATTCGGCTTTCTGAAGTGGGGGTAAGTCGATGGAAAGATGTGTGTCCCCACGTCGGCGCCGCACGCAATTTATCTTTGCTAATTTTGGCGAATGCAAACACCTCAGTGGGTTGCTTCATTTATATTGTTGTGGTGGTATTTCACAGACACCCCTTTAGTGGGTTTGGAGTAACACAGCAGTCAATAGCTAATTGCCATCATTCATTTGTCTAGGATGAGCATTTCATTCGAGCCGTGCTGTTCAACTGACCCCCTAAGATTGTCGCTGCTACCTCCGTTACCCTTTTGCAAGGCATAGGAATGGGCTTCTTTGTTGACTACAACGGGTATGCCGAATTCTCCGGGGTTTGGATATCAAATGAAGGCTCGCCCAACAAGTACAGTCGGACTCGTAAGGTCTGAATAGGAAAGTGGGATGAGAGAAATCTGTTTCTAGACCCTGTTTGTACAATCCGTGCACTACCTACAATTTTACGGCACAGACCTAGCTGCCCTAGTCTCAAGAATGTGCATGCGATGATATCTGGTTGCCGTGAGCATGGCCAGTGCGACAAGACAGCCTCAGTTGAGAATTGAACTGGAGGTCTTGACTACACAACGTCAGCAGCCACCACGACCATCCTACTCTTGGAAAACGCCACCATGCATCAATGCAACTGGCAAACATGTGCAGAAAGTCCTTGAACTCGCCATTATTGACGAATGAGGAAGCTGAATCCAAAAAAGTCTGTCGAGATTGACATGATGGCTTCATTGAACCTTTCCATGCAACCCTTATCTCCCAGAATCGAGAGACACATCCCACTCTATACTAACGACACCAAAGAAATCACTAATATCTTGTTATCTTCCCTGCTGAGTGCCAGATCAGGAAGCTAGGATTGCTCAAGTTGTGCGCTTCACCAATAGTTCACTCAACATGGGGACCCGATGTGCATCCAGAGCATTTGTTTCTCAGTATAAAGTTGAGAGCAATTCTCACGATCCATCAGATAGGGAGAATTGCTAGCTTCACACTCATTGCATTGTCTCTAACATCCATTCGCCATGATTGGAAAGAAAATTATCCTTCTCGCAGCGGCTCTTCTTGCAGAGAATGTTCTCGGGAATCCAGCTTCATTTCTGCCAGGACCAATCTCCCGCAAGGCAGACTCCGTGGCTCCCTTGTCAGCGGAGTCCAAGAAGTCTGCTGGCAAACCTCAACCGAAAGTCGTCGCTGGCGCATACATCGTTCAACTCGAAACCGAAGGTTCTCTCACCAAGCGAGCGGCTGACCTTCATAGTGAGTTCCACTTGATGGCCAGACAGGACGCAGGTCTCGACTACTCTGTCCGCGAGACTTTCTCTCAAGACTCTGTCTTCGTCGGTCTCTCTCTGAATCTTCACGGGGGTGATGTTCAAGCTCTCAAAGATTTGAAGAATGTTGCTGCAGTATGGCCCGTCAAAACTGTACCAGCTCCATCAGCTGCTATTCCACGTGACTTCAAGGAGGGAGCAGCGAATGTAGCAAGAGCTGATAACCCTCTTCCCTATATTACTGGTGAGCTGGATGTCAATCGGCCCCATGCTATGACCGGGGTCGATAAGGTTCATGCTGCTGGTATCAAAGGAAAGGGGGTCAAGATTGGCATCATCGATACTGGGGTGGACTACAGACATCCATCTCTTGGTGGATGCTTCGGTGAAGGGTGCAAGATTGCCTTTGGTATGTACCTCGCGTCAAGTCAAACTCTGTTCCGGAGATATTTTCAGAACAGTATTAATATATTTAACAGGTTACGATTTTGCTGGTGATGACTACAATCCAGATTGGGGTATCCCAGCTGTCGAAAAGCCTGATCCATTGGCTACATGCGTTACTGGAGGTCACGGATCGCATGTTTCAGGTACATTACGCAGCACGTTATCGCAACCAATTATCTAATATCTCATAGGCATTGTTGCAATGTTGGACAAACCGGGGACCGGCTTTGGGCTCGTTGGTGTTGCCCCTGAGGCCACCCTTGGTGAGTATTCTCTTGACTTTTCTGTATATCGCTAACTGGTGAAAGGAATGTATCGAATTTTTGGATGTGAAGGAGGTGCCGACGATGATATCATCATGAAAGCACTTCTCAAAGCTGGTTCAGATGGCGTAGACGTTATCAGCATGTCCTTCGGACAAGTCTGGCCTGACGAAGATACCAATCCCTACTCCGTGATTGCCGATAACCTGCTCGCAAAAGGCATCGCAATGTTTGCAGCTACCGGCAACAGCGGTAATTGGGGTTTGATGAGTCCTTCTGCCCCGGCCATCAGCTCCAGCATTTTCGCCGTGGGGTCAGTCGACAACGAGAAATTTCCCGTGACTTATCAACTCACTGATTCCAATGGTCGTCATCTGCGCTATTCTGCTCATCTTCCTCAGCAGTCGCCACCAGAGGGACTTACTGTACAAGTTATGCATGATGGCTCGGATCCATTTTGGCAGACCGGCCCATATATCGAGGACTATGAACAAGCAGCAGCCAATCTTACAGCTCTTGGCATTGATCCAGCTACCGTCATTCTCGCTACTCTGTATGGCAGTCATGTAAGTTCCTCGGCATCTCACTATTTTCTGAAACTTTTGAATCAGAGGCAAAAGCTAGACCCTCGGAGGTTTTACCAACATATGCTCACAACTTTTTCCTCATTCAGAGCCCAGCGAGCAAAGCAGAAGTTGCAGCCGGGTTGGGATACAAATACTTTCTTCAATACACTACAGAAGAAGAAGATCCCTTCTGGGGCAAAGAATACAACAGTGGTGACCCCGCTGAATGGCCACTCGAACCCATCAGTCTTACAACCCAGGACTCGGAAACACTTTTGAGTAGCTTCGGCAAAAAGCCCTTTCAATACAAAATCTCGCTTAGCTCGACAGACCATGCTGCTAAGAGTGTCGTTGCCTCGACTCCTGGAACCATGAGCAACTTCTCGTCAATCGGCCCCACCATTCAACTGAATATCAAGCCTCAACTCTCAGCTCCTGGTGGGAATATCCTTTCTACCTGGCCTCTCACATACGGCGGGTACACCATCATATCTGGCACTTCTATGGCCACGCCATACATGGCAGGAGCCTACGCTTTGATCAAATCCCAGAAGCCCAAGCTCAGCGTCACTCAAATATACTCGCTGATGCAGAATACCGGTAAGACTCTTCCGTGGTACTACAACAAGAACATCAAGTCTTCCGCCATCCACCAAGGCGCCGGTCTTCTCAACGTCCAGAACGCACTCGCGTATGAGTCACTCATCACTCCCACCCAGCTTAGCGCAGGTCTCTCACAAGATTACACGACATGGAACAATACCGCTCGCCTAAATTTCACCATCTCCAATCTTTCCTCGCGTAGCAAGACGTACAAGCTCTCACACACTCCTGCGGCTTTGATGCAGAACCTCTGGTGGAAGGATGAGACCTACAATAACATGTATCCATTCTACGGCTCTGCCAAGTTCCCTGTGTCCGAGGTCACTGTCGCAGGCGCACAGAGTAAAGTAGTGTTCGTCGATATTGTAGCCCCTGTTCCAGACCGGGCCACTTGGGGCGATGATGCCATTAATCTGCTTCTGCCAATGTACACCGGCTTTGTTACAGTGACGAACAACAATGATGTGTTCACTGTCCCATATGTTGGGGAACTTTGGGATGAGTGTAAGTGGTTCTGTTAGACTGCAGTTAGTGTGTGCGATGGTGTCAGTGGGACTCTTCGCTAACAGCGTCGCAGCTCGATGGGGTGGGGTGAAATGAGCTGTTTCTGGAATCCAACAAACGAAATCATGATGGCATAGATGGTGAATATGGTATCGATGAAGATAGATGAGACGTTTTTATGTTTTGGTTGGCTTTTATTTTTCTGACTTTGCTTTCTCGTCTATCTTCTTTGCTTGACAAAGTTAGGTTTTCACGCATCATGACGCCGATATGAGTTTTTGTCTCATTGTTTCATTGGTTTTTGTTTGAAATAAAATTCTCAAGCTCAAACCCATCACTGGTACCCGTGTATATAATCTCTCAAAGTCCCACAGCACACACTTCCACCACTTCATCATTTTCCCGCACCCTGCGCGCTTCCATTCTCTGCCTTGGTGGTGCAAGCCGCCTGACCGCCATCAACTTCCTTCCAGTCCTCATCAACGCTGAATGAGGAAACTATGTTCCAAGTCCCATCCGATTCGTCCTCCATCCATCTTGCCATTGGTGTCAAGCCCGTAGTTCTTTTCCTCGTTTTCGGGTCGTCTGGGGAGACACGAGTGCGGTCAACATAGACTTCCTGGTGCAGAGCAGGCTTGGCTTGTTGATCCATTCTTGATTGTCTAAGAGAGCACCAAGTGGTTTGGATAGTAGCAGCTGTATATTCGGTCAGTTTTGTATAGTTTGTGGATTTTGGTCGGTTTCTCGCAGAGCGTTTCATACCGGCAGGTGAAAGGTGCATTTGAAGTTTGGTGGAACTTCGATATTCTTGGTGGTTTAACAACTGATGGGATCCTCCGAGTTCACTGAGTCTTTGTAGGATACTTTGGTTTTGCGGGGTGATTGAAGGCAGTAGACTTTTGATCTGATGTTCTGATTTTGAGGATTCCCTTCTTCTTTTATCTAATTTCTACTTTGAAAGCTTCCCGTACTCCAGAGTCTCCACTGGGAGCAAGGGGCCGCCAGTCAAACATCTTTGCTTGGGGTGGTAAACAGAGCATGTGCAACGCTTGAGACTAAACACGCGGTCTTCTGTTCTCGCTTGGATACAAATTCAAGGGCCTCCAATGAACTCTTGTGCAAAGAGTAGTTAGAAGGGATTTCTCGGCCAAGGGCCGCCAGTAATGTGGAAGGGGAAGCCTTCAGCCTTGTCTCAGCCACTTCAAGCTCTTGTTTGAGGGGCCACCAATGAATTCAACGTAGCATTTTCAGCCTTGCCTTGGGCGTTTTTGACCACCTGTGAAGAGGGCCGCCAATGAAATTACGATGCAGAATGACAAAGCACGCATTCGGAATCGAAGCTATCTCAGCTTCGCCTTTCCCTGCTGTATCTTCTCTCGTCAACAGCACCTCTACTTCGGCGGCCACCCGCCCAATTAGGTGAAGGTCCCTATCTTCCAAAGATCTTCTTTCATCATCTGTAAACGTCATCGGAGGCAAAAACAGCTGTTGTTTTTGATAAGGAGGTACTGGGTTGGGTGAGGGAGGAGACGAGGCTGTGTCGGGTTGAGTTGAGAACTGCTTTCAAGCAGGTAAGATTCCGCGGTCCAACCCTCGTTCGTTCGATCGGAGTTGTTTGTGGGAATAATACTAACTCTCAATTCTATCAGTTACCCCTTTTGACTACCGCTTTTGACGCAACTGCGCGAGGACTTTTCGTCTTCGCGCAACCGTCATCCGAGCGCAGCACAATGGTCATCGCATAACTTGTATCCAAATCAGCCCTCCGACCCAATGCGTGGATCCTCGAACGGTCGAATGGGAACCCGATAACAATTCTGTACACTTGCCGAAGCGGCATCGATCCTCGACAGAAGACAATGGTATTCCGAACTCGACCAATACTATATGGGAACAGGAGAATGCGGAGGGCAGATTTCTCGATCTTGAGTTGGGACTGGCAGAGAACCAGGTTTCGCATCGTTGTCTCCAATGTCCGCACCCCACCACTGGTGTGAATGGACTTGGATCCAGCAGTCCGTTTCCTCTCTTGTCACTACAACCAGGTTTTGAGAACTGCCCTTCAGCTTCTGTTCTTAGATTTGGGAACTTAGAGTCGGAGCCGAATGTTTCTGTCGACGCTCGTGCCAGCTTTGGCTATGGCTTTGGTGGCGATCATGATTCTACTTCCTTTCCTTACAGCGATTTTCTCGATCTCGATTTCGAATTCAGTAACTCAGCAGCGTCTGGCGAGGTCACGACGGTGACCCCAGATTCTCATCAAACCCTCCCTTTTATTAATTCTTCTTCGCCAAATTCCGACCCACCTTCTGTGTATCCTTCAACTGCGTCCATTGCCGATTCCCCTGGTCCTGTCGTCACAGAAGGCCCCCCGCCTTCTGCCATCAGACAGGCCATAACTCCCTCTGTACCCTTCGAGTGTCAAGTCTGCCACCAAACCTACGGCTTTGAGTCACGTTTCAAGTATGTCATATGACAGTTATATCACCCAAAACTATGACAGGAGGCTAATAGTCAACTTAGAAGCCACATGGAGACCCACAATGCGATTATCTGCACATTCGAAGGCTGCACAGAGAGCTTCAAGCTACCAAAGGATCGCACGCGACATATCGACTCCTGCCACCTGCAACAGAAATGGCCATGCAAGCTATACGGGCAGAGCCTGAGTCGAAAAGACAAACTCGCAGCCCATATGAAGAAGTGTATTTCCAAACCCAAGAAGAGAAAGAGACCGGTGAGTGATGAGTGACGAGTGATGAGTAACTGAAATCGTTTTTGCAGAGTAATCGTTTGAGAGGAGGACAAGGATCTTTTCGTTGCTGTTTTGTTGTTTAGTTCGTCTGGACACCTGTACGGGATTCTCAGTGTTGCATTAAGAGTGGCTGGCTGGATATGTTGCATGATCTGTGGATCTAACGATTTTCATTTGTTTTGGGCTTGGGTTGTCTCTTTTGGTGTTTGGATTTACTCCGGCTGGATGGATGCCTTCATTGGCTCCACTATGCAAGTTTGAATCGTCGAGTTTAGCGATAAGCTGCTCTGATGTGACAAGACAATAGAGTTAGTTAGGGAGGCAATCGATTTTTTCTGATACCAAAAATTGTCTGATAATTAATTTGCCTGTTGTGCCGTGAGATTTTAGATTTACATAAATGCCGTTATATTCTTCTGCTGAAATGATCATGACTTGAAGACTCACGGAGCCAATCTCCTCCCCACCTCCTAGCTCGGCACAGGAGCTTTGTGAGTCTGCATAGCATCTCTCGATACAGCCATGCGTTTCACCAATGCAGCGGTCTCTTGTGTCGTTGCGTCGAGCCCACAAAGTCTAAGCAAAATGCGAGAACCCAGCGTCATCGGTGGATTCGATGTGTCCCCTGACTGGCAAACATTAGGCCGAATTGTCGACATCTCGTCGATGAGTTGTTTCAACACCCGCAATTCCTCCTCGATCTCTGTTGTCAACGTTAGTACGCTGCACTTCGTTTCGTGGTGCATTAAAGGAGAACTCACCAGAGATGTCATCCACCTTTGGTGGTGAAGGTAGCTTGCAGCTTGGAAGCGTCGGAAAAGCCTTCCTGTACTCGTGTGTATTCCTTCAACAGATACCACCCAATTTCGACGGCGGAGCTTCCTCGCGGATTCCAATCTCCCCAGGGAGGAAAACGCAGTACTTCTTCTCATCATGGTCGAAAGAGTACATAAATGACGGTAGAGAAGTCATTTTCTTCAGATTGTCGACTCGGCGCTTTCTCTTGCTGGGATGAGCACCGCGTAGGACGTATATCTTGACCTCGTATCTCAACCCTAGATTCAGATCTTCCATTCCATATACTTCTCCGTGTGGCTCGCTTCGGAGGTGTTCCATGGTTCGGAGAAGGCTGTATGGGCTGTTGATGATCTCGCCTTGGTAGTTGAACTTGAAAGGGGTGTTCTGAGCTTCGGGTTGGCGTCTTGTTGATGAGGTGGTACGTACTGGCCGTTGCAACTCGTAAGACTGGGCTGGTGTTAAATGATTACCGAGATGTTCTTGTTGAAGAACTCCGCTAGGTTGTCTGTTAGCAACTTGACATCTCAAACAGAGCCATAAATAGTCATAGGCTCATACCTTTCCTTTGTTCTGGCTCTCGATGCATCTCTAGCTGTGTCACAGCTCTCCTGGTATTTTTTGCCATGACCCCCTTTTGCTTTACGAACTCTCGTTGTGGAAGCACCATACTCAATCTTCTTTCTCTGCCTTGATTGCAGGTTTCTTAACCCTCGTGTCTGGATTCTTTCCAGAGTCTGTAGAAGTGTCCGAGGAAGAGCACCGCGAGAGGTGGAGTGTTTCTTGTCAGAGTACCCCTTGGGTTGGTGCTGCTTAGGTCTGCTAGAGGAAGCATCGCTGTTCAACACATCTCCACTAGACCGTTGCCTTTTAGTGTTGATCTTGACATATGACGACCTCCTCCAATCTTTCCCTCGTCCTTGAGAACGCTTCCATGACTCTAGCCAGCATCGACCAATGAGACATGGCTCAAACTTCACGATAATCGGGCCATCTCCTGCAGCCAAACACAGACCCGTGTTGGTCATCCGTTGAGTATCAGGGTTTCTGGAAGAGAAAGCCATGTCATTTCCTTTGTATCTGATTTTCCTTACTCGTATTCGACTGGCCTTCAAATCCTTCCACTCCGGCTGCGACTCCGGCTGCGACTCTGGCTGCGACTCTAGTTGAGACCTAAGTCTCCTCTTGATCGCTACTGGTAGCGGTGCGTCAACGTGTGAATTACGACGTGGACTACCGTATACGGCAAAGTCATAATACTGGAAGTTTGAATACCTCACATCCCTCGTATAGGACGTTGCAAAACTGCTCCACTTTGGCAAGCCAGCATAACCGAAAGCGTGATAGTATGGCCTCCAAAGCTCCTGCAAAAGATCTTCAAGGAGAGATGGTGGGCTGTAGAATGTGTAGAAGGAATTGTAGTTCAAGGCATTGTTGGTGGCTGAACATGCAGAGTTTGAGTTCATGCGCTCTTCGACGACTGAACCGTCGGACCAAGTTTCGAAATCCGATTCGCCCTCATCAAATTTCAGTTGCGATTCGTTGCGGTTAGGAGCTTCTTCGAAGCTGGCCCCAACTGATGAAGCCTTCAACGTCGACTTTTGGGTATTGCGGTGTAAAATCCCGCTGAGCGAATGGATACACGAAGCCCTAGTAGAAGAACGTTCATGGCTCTCGTGCCTCGATCTCTGGGAATTTCTGTTGTTGTGTTAAGAACCTAAGATACTTCGGTATACCACTGGAATGGCCATACTCACTGGTTGGAGAACGTCTGTTGAGAAGCCATAACTGCTCCAAGGTTCAGGAGTGACGAGGCTGTAATGTACGGGTTCTTGACCGAAACCAAAAATATCGTCTAAGTGAAAGTGCTTTGGTTAATCAACCCCCACGATAGAACATACAGTTCCAAAAGATCGCATTTCCTGTCTTAGAAGGGGTCCATTGATAGTCGACTCTCATCTAGGAATAAAGTTCGATCGTGTGGTGATGAGCCAGCCACTACGGGCAGCCAATCACCTCCTCATCAAATATGATTGGTGGCCCCCTTCCTACCCCTTTTCGTTCCCTGAAGCGAGAACATAGCAACCTGGAACATAACATCACAAATATCCAAAAGTAACAAAAAATGCAGCACACCACGAGAGCCCAGAGACACTGCCATACCAAACAGAAATACTCAAAGCACAAAACATGATGTGGCCATGATTTGGGAGGCTGTCTTCCATAATATTTTGATTTTCTTGATTCGCTCACTACGTAAATGCAGCGGTCGCCCATCGCCCATCGGCCATCATCTAGATATACAGATTTTCCCCTCTCGCCAAACCCACACCCTGCCAAAACACCATGTAACGCCTGCCGTCGCCCACCGGGGCATAGAGATGCAAAATGCAAAATACAAACCAAGACTATACCATGCTCCTTCATTTCGGTCTCCTAAGCGGATGCGCTTCCGTATTCCTTTATCAATTCAGTCAGCAAACACACCCAATCTCGCCCATCCCCCGTCCCCCCTCCCCTCCGCACCCTCGTCACGCCGTGCCCAGGATCTTAAGAAGAAAAAACTTACAGGACATAATCATCCAAACTAACAACATCATTATCGCTAAACAGCAGATAGAAATACTTCAGTGTCTCGGCGAGCCAGAAACTCTCCATCTCATCGACCTGCTCGGGGGCGCCTTTCATGACATCTTTGATGGCCGAGTGGGCGATGGGGGTGAGTGTGTGAGCTTGGATGGCTTTGAACATGTTCCAGCCGGACTCGCGCCAGTACGGGTTGTTGGTTATGCGGTGCATTATGAAGACTGATTCGATAGCTTCGGGTCTGTGGAGCGAGTTAGCAAAGAAAAGAATAAATTCTCGAGGGAGGGAGGAAATACCTGAGCAGATATCGCGCATCCCTCACATTGGCGAATCCAGGAGATAACCTCTCATTCTCAATCCTCTGCCGCGTGGCCGCCTCCTCCGCATCAGGATCCACGGCTTTAAACCACTTCTGCGAATCCCATGTACAGCTCGTGCGATTCGTGCACGGTACAGCAGTGAACGTCTCGGGCATGATACCCGTGACCGTATTCCGATACGCCCAGACACAGCCATCCGTCAACTTGCCCCCATCGATAACATCTTCAGGTCGGTCGAAGATCTTGCCTGCGATGGCGAGCATGCCGCCCGTGAAACAAGTCAGATGTTGGAGGTCGGGGGAGAAGCGGGGTTCGCCGCCTGCTGCCATGTCGACGTTGCCGGAGATGAGGATGTCTTCGTCGCCTATGGTCATGGGCCGGAAGAAGAGGTATTTTTTCGCTACTTTGATGAATTTCTCGTACATGGTTCGGTAGGATTTCATTTGGCCGCCGAGTAACATGTATTGCTACCCAAATTAGTCCAGAATCCCCCAAAAAGAGAGGGGTAAATTACCTTGGGGAGGTATTCGTAGGTGGAATCTGCCAATGCACCGAGTGTGTATTGCTCCTCTCCACTAACGTATGGAGAGCCTAGGAGGACACTATGATTATATCTTGCCGAATCAACCATTGCAGGCCACATCCCTGGAAGAACAGTATTATCCTGCCATTTCTCTAGCTCGTTCATTATTTTCTGAATCCCATCGAAATATTTGTCGTTCCCTGTGATTTGGGACAATCGAGTAAATTCGAGGGAGAGAGAACCCAAAACAGCGAGTACAATTGAACTGCTAGCCGAATGATCTCTTACATCTGGGTCAGTTCTGTAAGAGCCAGAGTCAGCAAGTACCTAGAAAAAGATCAAGAGTGCCCTTACGCAGACCACGTAAAATGAGGTGTAGGCATCCGATTCGGGGTATCAAACGCCGTATACAGCACCTCCGCAAGCTCAACCGCCTTCTCCACCAAAATAACATATTTCCCCCCACTCAGATCATACGCCGACAAGAAACCCCCCAGATGTCTAATCGTCGTCTCGAAGAGATTGATATTACATCCTACCTTATGCGTGAAATCCACATTCCGCAGCTCCCCCAGCGCCAATTCAAATTCGTCTTTCAACCCCATAATCCACAGCGTATCGAGACTATCCACCATCGTAGCAGCCCACCCGCAAAACGGCGTCTTGTAACCCCCCGCAATGGGTCTCAATTCGTCCTGCGCCCATGCCTGGTCTTTATACCCTTTCCAGGAATGCAGGAAGGCATCGCCCACTTCTTTCAGCCTACTCTCGCGGATGGACTTCTCCTGCGGGGTCTCGAGCTGCGCGGGCTCGTGCTGGATCTTGGGGATCTTCTTCACGCGCCGCCGGGGGAGGGGAATGGTGGTTTTCGCAGGGAATTTCTCGGGCCGGATGGGGATTGAGATGTAGTTGTATTCGAATCGGGGCTGGCCGAGTCCGCTGTACCGTAGGAGAAGGAAGAGGCAGCAGATTAGACTGGTGAGGATGAGGCCGCGGGTTACTCTCTTCGTGGGGATGCGGGAGGTGAGGGAGATGGGGGAGGAGGGGAGGTCGTCAGTCTTCTCTTTGCGTTTGAGAGAGGGCATTGTGATGGTGGCTGGAGTGAGCTTCTGCTTTTGCAGAGCTCAACATGTTTCGTTGGGGGAACGAGAGGAACAAGTGAAAGAAAGATGGGGACAGAGGAGAGAGAGTGAGAAGAACGAGAGAGAAGAAAAGAACACAGTCACCATTCCCGAATCGAAAGACACAGACCAACAGACAGAGTTTAGTTGCTCGTGGCTTGATCGTCGCCAAGGCACTGTTTCTTTCAGCCGTGCCAAACAGAGAGATGGCTGCGCTGGAACGTTGTTGGTCTCACTTGCTGGATGCATCTGCTGAAGGTGAAGTGGAGGCGAGGCGGGCGGCTGGCGGCTGAACAGGCCGAGGCCCAATAGAGAGGCCATGGTGGTTTAGCCAGTTGGGAGATATATATATACATATATATTTACTCGCCCGGCAGATAGAAATGAAGTCTCTGGCAGTGGTCGTAGGTATCCGGCTTGCGGTTGGATACGATGCCGCGCTGTGCCTTGCTTGGACCTAGGGTTCACTGGTTCACTGCGGGTTGAGATCGCCCTGATCCTGACACTCTAACCGCCCCGTCCCCTGACTGGAGAGCTAGCCAAGTTCTAGAAGAGTTCCATCCATCTCCACTTGAAGGGGGTTTCTATTTCTCTTTCCATTTCAACCTCAAAATGGAATACGTGAGCATTTAATCGTGTGTTCAGAGTGCAAATATGTTTATAGTTGCAATGTTATAATACTGGTCTCTATCGAAAGGATTATGGGACAAGCCCCTGTCAGACCATAGGAATCTGGGTTGTGTCTCCGTCGGCCATGCCATTCCCCTCGCTTGTTAAGTTCCATTGTTATTCCGGGAACTTTCGTGTTACAAAGTTAAGTTATGGGGTAAAAAGGGTTCTTTACGAAGTTACTCGGTTTATCCAAAAGTCTGAACCACGGAAAAGAGGGTCAATTTTCACAGGGTTGTAACCAACCAGACAAGCAGGATCTAGAGAGAACTAGCGCTTCATTCAAACGACGTCAAAAGGGTGTTCTGAGAGCCAAGGTTCATTGCACAGACGATTCGATTTCTATTGAGTTGTGGGCTTTCCGTGGTTCGGACTTCTGGAAAAAATCGAGTACAAACATCGCATACTCCCAGGATCCGAGGTTTCCGAAAAGTTTATATTATGAAATCAACTGGAGAAGCCTATTTCTTTTTATGTTTCTTTATCAAATCATATTTCATCTCCTGCAGTTCGGATGACTTTACTCGTCCAATCTCTTGAACGTGGAAAGCGAGCAACCTCGTGTGATTTTGGTCGCAGCGAGGTTTACCTAGGTGAAGCTATTTCACAACACAGATCCCCGCTGTCTTGTTTACGCAGGTTTGAAACGATTTTCAATAACTAATTGATGAAATTGACAAAAAGCTCCGTAGAACTCTTACAGAAACGCCAGAGCAGAGCGATAAGTCGAGACCTCAGAAAAAAGGGCACAACTGAGGCGTGATACAAACAAGCGAACGACTTCCCTCACAAAGCCTCCTCTCTACCCCACCCAACCCCCTTCGACCCCTCAAGTCGTTTACTCGGATGCGGTTTACTCTCATCCTTAAACACGCTGGCAAACGGATTCGGGTCACTATTCTGATCCAGATTCCCCAGCGTATGATTGACCTCCCTATGCTTCGCCTCATCGGCACGGATATACATCAGCAATTCCCTCATACCGCGTTTCCCCTCTGGCATATCCCAGTACCCGACGGCGATCTCGGGAGCCTGCACGCGCCCGCAGGTCCAGAGGGGGAGTTTGCCGGCGTCGAGATCGGCCAGTGCGCGTGTGTATGTCCGGACGGCTTCTTCTTCGAGGTAGCCGACGAAGCGGTGGCAGGTACGGGGAGAGAGGAGGTAGCAGATGAAGAAGCCGTTGAAGAAGACGCCTTGTGCGCCGAGGATCATGGTGCGCATGAAGATTCCGGGCGTGTGGAGTTTGAGGAAGGTGAGGAGATGCATGCGCTCGTTGAAGGATTCTTCGATGAGGGTCTCGATCCTGTGGGGGGTACTCTCTATCAGACATCGAAATTGGAGGAGGAAGAAAATGGGGGTTGAGATGGGAAGCTTAAAAGGGAGAAAGAGATTTGACTTACCATCCATTATCCCTCTTCATCCTCCTCAAACTATGTAAGTGTCTCAACATCCCACCCACCATCCCCGGTACACCAGCCACGCTCTCGAGGAATATAAACCGAACCAACCACTTCGATTCCGTCATCTCGAATTTCTTCGACGGTGTCGCTCCCGCGGGGACTTGCTCTGGATGTTTGTACCCCGTTGCGGTATCCATTCCCCAGCGGAGGAAACGGATAGCGTTTAGTGCTACCTTGTCAGAGAAGCTTTGCGTGTCGCGGTGAGAAACAGATATCTTCTCCATTTCTACCTCGGTGAAGACGGGGTGTTTCCAGGCTGTTTCTGTGCGTTGGATGTGAGGTGCTGCAGAGGGGGAAACGGTAGGGAAGACATCTTTTTGCTCGATGAGAGTTCGTCTTGAGGAGGAGAAGTATCGAGATGATTTGTTCTGACTGTAGATGAGGATTGAACGGCATTGTAGTCCTGCTACTTGAAGACCGCATCGTCGGAAGCGGGTAGGTTGGGGGAACCGTAACCCTAGGGTAGGATTGCCTCTTACTATTGATCTCGACAACATTGCACCGAAAGTGATATTTTAATGTCAAGAAATGAGAGTAGAAAGTAGAAAATACAAGCTGGAATAAACGGCGGATAGCCAAAAATATACCAATTGAACGCTCAGTCCGACGAGCAACAACACACCACTGCCCATCGCCGTCTCGTCCAGCCAAATAACGAAATGAGCGAATGTTCAATGCATCCCCGGCGACCGAGACCAATACAGTTCTCCTCATTGGAGGATTGAAGCATTAAAAGGATGGTCTAAACAGAAAATCGAATGATATTTGGTGTGTAAGTAAGCAACAAGCATAGCCGCATCCAGGAACAGAATGTCTATCCCGGTCAGACCGCCAGCGGCACAGCACCACTCAATCACTCATCGACAATACGGAGAGGACGACCGGGGGAGACTCCCACCGATCAATTCGATACTTCATCTGGATATAGAAATTATCGCGAGACCTCTGACTGGATGAGGAAGAGACATCGCTGTACCGTAATCAAGAGTGGCTTTCAATCAGTGGGACGCAGGATCGCAGTGATGACAACGGTAGTGGAAGATGGCACCACTGATACGATACTGTATTGAGGACCGGGACTTCTGTGGCTTGAAATGTGATAATGCAGTGTAACTGGCCCAATGAGGGTATTGACGAATCCCGTCCAGGTCCCGAAATCTGCTTACTTGCAAGATATGGAGGCCGATGTGGGAACCCAGCTGTCCTTGCACATTGTGATGATGCATATTTCCGTGTAACACGGTCGATGGACTAAAAGGACCAAGAAATATATATAAAGTCGGAGAGCCACGATGCAAGATGGGTTCAAGAGATGTAGGTGGTGATATAGGTAATACAAAAAGAGGATAAAGGATTTGGTTGTCAGAAGTACACAGGTACAGGTACAAGTGCCCCTGTCAAACGCTAAGCTCTGGGTGCTGCCGAGCGCCGAATCTTGGGGGCTGCTCCAGCACTGCCGATCACCAAGATCACCGTGGAACATCACGTCAACGACAACATCACCACCACCAGCCCTCCACGGCGCGATATCTTGCTTTGCGGAAAGACAGCCCTCTGTGCTATGTGCGGAAATCATTCATGAACGCTATGATATATCGCAGAGGTTGTCTGCCCCGGTGGATCTGAAGAGTAGAATTGCATGCCTCACGACTACAGCCCAACTGCCTGCCACCTGTGATCAAGTCGATTTGTCCGCCCTCAACATTGATGGGAGTCTGTATACCACGATCAGACATGGCCCTAGTCTCGAATGGAACGTCTCCCATCCGATTCTACCGCCTCTGGTGATAGAGTTCGAGATATACGTCGCAGGGAGGACGCGAAGCCTGGCATTTATGGGATATAAGATGGCTTTGGGCGCAGGGACGGCGTTCTTCAGGGCATGCCAATGAATCAAGCTTTGGAAGCTCATGGTTCGGTATCCTGCACACAGTGTCAATGAGAGGCAATTTGACCTAACGTTACCTTTAACTTTCAATCCGGGATCCGGAAAGCTACTTTCACTCCTGGCTGCGGTGTCGAGGAGAGTGTTCCGAATACGTCGAGAGCACAGCATGACTAGTTAATTCGGCTGCTCGAGATATGAAACTATGCCGCAGTCGTCGTTAGAATTCGGATTACGATCGTCTCCTGAACCTGCAATTTCTTGTTTACAGGAGATGGAACCGGACCCCGAGAATGATGAATCATGAATCATGGAGGACCGCTACTGTGGGATTCGTCAGTGGAGGCGATTAGGAACATGAATACCTCGAAATGGCTTCTGCTTGAAGCGTGAACAGCCAAAGGAACGGAAAGAGCAGCTAGAGACCGGGATCGATTTTCTAGTGGAGATGGGAAAGAATGAGTACGAAGATCTCCGAATGAGCAACGCTTTCGCAAATGCCCTGGCAAACGATTGCAGACATGATCAACTGTATTGCAGCTTCCTGGGAGCCTGATGACGAGGTGGAGGCGAAGGGCGCTTCCATTCCGAGAGCACGAGTCAACCAAGGCCAGAATCATGGTACTGGCTCTGAATGTGAGCGTCAGGTCCTCACTTAGGAGCGACGGGAACTTTACCGAAACAACCTCCTTGCTGGCGTGGCTCTGACACTCATCTCATCACAGCCGCACATACGATCCCGTACCAGCTCGCATTGTCCCTCCGAGGATTGTGGAGTCTTCTGAAGAATTGGCAGCTTTGAAGCAAGATCGACCTGATTCTATTCTCACAGCCACCACCGAATGCGATGTAGAGAATGGATCTGAGAAAGATCAATGAGCGCTTAGGTGGAACATCTTCGCAGCCCAGATATTTCCAAGGCAATCCACAATAGGAGGGTGCAGACCTGTGGTATTAACAGCCCGTCTCGTTCGGCCCCCATGGTCCGTATGCGGTCTCAGTCAGCGTCTTTCTGTCTCCAGCTTCACCATCGCATACCCATCTGCCGCTCTTTTCCATCATGGACAATCCCCCAGGAACCCCCATCTCGCTTACTGCTCCGCATGCTTCCGGCAGAGGCTCCCGTCGCTTGTCTTTCGTCCCATGTCCTCTGTCTAGTCTGTCGTTTATAGGTTCGTAAGATGTTCATGTGACGGGAAAACCTTGGAAGTACCTAGGTACTTCTGCACGATGCGGCTGGTAATCTCCACTATAACAACACTCCATGGGGTAGCAAGCGTACCTGAGGGTGTGGAGGCAAGGGCGGTGCAAGCTCTTCTATCAGAAACTCAGCATAGTCAGTAAGGAGTTAATCCGTGGAAGCCGCCACTGTGGGGTATCCAGATAAGTTTATGGCCCCTGACCACGGAAGGCTCGCCGAAAGCCCTAAATGGATAATCTGCAGCCTGCTGGCAGTGGAGGCGCCCCTGGCTGCTAGACCTCTTAGAAAGCTAGATCTGCCATTCTCGCATGGGCAGCCCCTTTTGTGGTCTTCTGACGGTATGTCTTGCTCCGGAGGCACCATTTCGCCGGCATTGTTGCGCCATTCACAGCCCCTGTTGTTGACGTTGTCGATTTTACCCGGGACCTGGTGGACCCTCAAGCCAACCTTATCCCCGCAATCGAGAACCGCGTGCGATTCTTGAGCGGTTCAGGAGCGGCTTAGGCCTCGGTAGACTCACCCCTCCAAGATCTAGGTAATAGCTTGGGCAGCTGGGCTCCTGGGCTCGACAACCCCGCGGTCCTCCAATTAATTTATTCCTGTCGTTCACCGGCACCTGGGTACTCTTGAAAGCTTTGTTTTATTGTCTACAGACTCGCGTAGAACCGGTACCAGATTCTGTTTCACAAAAGTTTGTCCGTGCTGTTACATCAGAAATTATATTCTTTCTCGTTTCCATCTTTTAACGTTCGTATTGATTGCATGTCCGGTTAAACCTTTCTCCTCGAGACTTGAGTCGACCAAACATCGGCCAAATATGGGAATCCGGTCTCAAAGGGGTAAGTGCCCCGGAGAGACCACAATGTTCCTCAAATCGGTTTGCCCCTGGACACCCAAGCTAGCCTCGATTTTTATATTAATTTTCGGTTCAACTGACCCGGTGGTCACTGTGACTGCATCGTCAGGTATTCCGAAAGGCATCCAGAAGAGCGACTTGATGTACCTCGCGAGCCCGTTCAAGTTGGCCCATGTATCGCAACAAAGTTCCTCCACTCTGTTTGACACTGTGGGGAGAGTAAGGGGAGCAGCTGAGCTGGCTAGTCACGATCGACTCCTTCACCCTTCAATCTCTCCAGTCCGGACCGTATCTCGCGAAGGACTTCGTCTCTCTAGCTTCTCGTTCTTGACTCCGGAGGGACCGTCGAGCCGCTGATCCATGATGGAGATGGCTATGGTTTGCCTCTATTGTATCCACGTGCGAAAAACCCTAAGCCATGATTCCATGAGGGTTTTTCCTTGGCTGTATGGACGAGAAATGGTTATATAAACTGGGATTCCTCTCAACCAGCATTCTCCCAGCACGCCTCTTCTCCAAGATAATCATCAGTCCTCAACCATGTCTTCCAGAATCGCCCTCGCCTCGCTCTTGTTGTCTGTTGCCTCCGGTCAGGGAATCGGTACTTTGACTCCTGAAGTCCACCCTCCTCTCACATGGCAAACTTGCACTGCCTTTGGCTCTTGCACAACCATTGCTGGCAAGGTCGTCCTCGATTCTAACTGGCGTTGGTTGCACTCTTCGACTGGTACCAACTGCTATACTGGCAACACCTGGAACCCAACCTTCTGCCCCAACAACACTGCTTGCGCGCAGAACTGCCAGCTCGATGGTGCTGACTACTCTGGAACTTATGGAGCAACCACCTCTGGCAACGCTTTGAGACTCAACTTTGTCACCAATGGCGCAAACCGAAACGTTGGATCCCGCATGTTCCTCATGGCTGATGATTCCAACTACCAGATGCTCACTCTCTTGAACAGAGAGTTCACATTCGATGTTGATGTGTCTCACCTTCCTTGCGGCTTGAACGGTGCTCTTTACCTCGTCAGCATGGCTAAGGATGGTGGTACTTCCTTGTACCCCAACAACAAGGCCGGTGCCAAGTATGGTAAGTTGCCACAATTCAAAGATTAACTGGACAGCTACTAAGATCTGTAGGTGTTGGATACTGTGATGCTCAGTGCCCACGTGATCTTAAGTTCATCAACGGCATGGTATGTTTTCGATTGGAAACCATTAGACTAGTAACTGTACTAACATTCCATTCAGGCCAACGTTGAGGGATGGGTTCCATCTTCGAACAACGCAAACACTGGTGTCGGAACCCACGGCTCTTGCTGTGCTGAGATGGATATCTGGGAAGCCAATTCCATCTCTACTGCTTTCACTCCTCACTCTGCCGACCCAACCGGACAGAGCATGTGCTCAGGCGATTCCTGCGGAGGTACCTACTCCTCGGACAGATATGCCGGTGTCACTGATCCCGATGGATGTGATTTCAACTCCTACCGTCAAGGTAACAAGGAGTTCTACGGCCCAGGTAAGACAGTCAACACCAACTCTGTCTTCACCGTCGTGACTCAATTCATCACCAACACTGGCACTGATGCCGGAACCTTGAGCGAAATCAAGAGATTCTACGTCCAGAATGGCGTTGTCATCCCCAACTCCCAATCCACCATCGCCGGTAACCCAGGCAACTCTCTCACCGACTCATTCTGCAAGGCCCAGAAGACTGTCTTCAATGACCCAGATATTTACAACAGACACGGTGGATTCTCTTCCATGTCCACCGCTCTCAAGAACGGCATGGTTCTCTCCCTCTCCCTCTGGGACGATTACGCCGCAAACATGCTCTGGCTCGACAGCACCTACCCCGTCACTGGCAACCCAGCCACCCCAGGTATTGGCCGTGGAACGTGCCCAACCACCTCCGGTGTCCCAGCTGAAGTCGAGGCCTCCAGCCCCAACTCGTACGTCATCTACTCCAACATCAAGGTCGGTGCCATCAACTCCACCTTCAACGCTGGATCCGTCGTCACTCCACCATCCAGCTCCAGCTCTACCAGAGTCACTTCATCCACCACCTCTTCCAGAGCCAGCTCATCCACCACTCTCTCAACCAGAACCTCAACCAGCTCTGCACCAGCTTCCTCTGGAGCTGCACGATGGCAACAATGCGGTGGCCAGCCTCCTTTCGCTGGTCCATTCACCTGCCAGGCCCCATGGGTCTGCACATTCTCCAGCATCTACTACTCCCAGTGCTTGTAGGCGCTCCGCCTGCATCACTGCCGTCATCGCCAAAGTACTCACCCAGATGACGGAGTAAAGTCGCCTGAACACCTCACTGTCCAGAACCAAAGGTGTACGAGAAAAATACGTGAGATGACATACACACACGGATGAGCAACGGCAAAAGAACGAGCAGCATGGGGGCAATGGGCGAGAAAAAGACGGATGAAAAATTTTCTGTTGACTGGACTGGTCGATTTAACTGACTGACTAGCTGATCTCCTTGCTTGAGAATACGAGACGCGAATTGTCCGTCTGTCTGTCATTTCTGAGCCCCTTTTTGAGTATATATGCATGGATGCGAGACACATTTACCTTTCTGTATATAGTCTTAGTTGATCATTTTTTTTGAGATGAAAAATTTCATTCGTTTACTGTTGAGATTTCCGAGTCCTTTTGTCGCCTTGCTTAATTTATCGTGTGAGATGATATCTGTGAATTCTTTCTGGCCATTGAGGTCTTATTTGTACAGTAAAGTAGACCCCCACCTCCTCACCTCTGGGCTGGAAAAGTAAGCCCACTTCAGCTATAGTATGCAAAAGAGAACACATGGACTGATCTCTCTAGGCCTCATCACCAAGACGTAGTGACCTCAAGTCCAGTAACCGCGTATTGATAGTGTGCTCTTTAGCTGCCTCTTTCCTTCCCGATCCCGATTCTGACTCTACAGCAGGGCCTGTTAGGAGGTCCCGAAATTGGACCACATTGAGTGCCGCGAGGACAACATCTTCAACATTGTCCATAGCATCCAAGGGACGATCATGGATACTGCGTTGAGGATTTAAAGGCATCCCTCCAAGTCGCGATATCAAACCCACCAAGCATGATTTTCAAAGTCGTGGTATAATCCTGATTATGGTTCGCAATAGTTGTAATTGAGATACTGGAATGGTGGGTGTTCTTGTTGTTCAGGTCTCGTCTTCAGCCTTGCTGGAGGATGTGATCTGACGTGGCAGGCTCCTGGCGTATGGTTGGATTCTGAATTGTCCAGATCATTTCCTAGCCTTGATTTTACCCTCGATGTTTATTTTGTTCGCTGAGATCCCCCAAATGGTCGAATTTTGACTTACCTAGGTAGGTAGATACGAAAGGTATGTATCTGGTAGCGAGAATAAGGGGGTTCACGTGCCTGGGTTTGGCTAACAGAAGTTCTACGTCTCTCATGTAAGTATTAGCTCTGCACATAATGAGATATCAGGATTCAATTCCAGAATCTATGTCTTGGAGGTCGAATTTTTGTCTATGAGCAACGGAGTGCCTACAGTAGTCATTGTACCTTTGTCAAGTGATGTGCGCTTGTCACGTGTGACGCCTAAATTGCTTGGAATAGTCGAGCGTCGACCCCTTACTTACTTCTGTGCGCCTCGCAAGATTTTGAAACCTTTCTCCCTTTCCTCCTGCACAGCAATGAGAATCATCCAAGCTTCCATCAGCCACCAAAGGCTGCTTTCATCCAGGGCATTGTCGTTATCGCCAAGTCATCTCTGCGATGGGAGTTAGGGTGGTTCGATAGAGTTCATTTGAAGTCAGCAATCTGATATGGTATGTCCAAGTCGCAAGACCTGACGATCCAATTCCACGAGTCGTCTCTGGATAGACATTAATGATGCTCCGATGCTGGATCTTTGTTTCTTCGATCCTCGACAAATTCAACGTTGTTCGGTTGGATGCTCCGGATTTACAAACAAGCAACAGCTAGGATCTTTGCTAGTCTCGATTCCTACCTATTCCTTTTCGAAATCAGCCCATTGCTGCAATGTGTCTGCAAAATATTTGTGGATATGAACCCCTTTCTGCCGTTTTGCGTTGGTTTGTTTTGTTTGAGATATTTGTGGGCCAGGGGACCTTCGCATGATTTTGAGGTCCAATGGCAGCTGCCATCCAAGCATCAGATATTAAAACATCACGTTCCAAAGTGGAATATTCGATATCGGCCGTGCAATTATTCTCCCACGGCGCCGAACGGTCATGTTCATCTGGACAATGATTGGCTCTCCAGGAGGGATATCGTGTCGAGGGTGACTCTTGGAAGTCCCACAAAGTCTTTTGCTGTGCCCACTCTATCATTATCCTAGATACTTCTGATGGTCGCCTGGTGTCCTGCAGGCCATTCATAGACTTGATTAGTATGGACATCGATGTGAGAGTTCACAGGCAATAGACGTCAGGCCCTGCCTCGGTTGAGGGGTATCTTTATCATCAGACCCCTCGGGCGTTGTTTTCAAGTCGTCTTTGTTTTGACACGACGGCGCCTTCATCTCTCCTTCTATTAATTTCTTTCCGTCATGGATTTTGAACGTGGTGGTCTCTTTCCGAGCAGGACTCGAAATCTCTCCCTGCTGTTGTCACTCTTGTCTGGCCTACTTGGAAGTGCATTGTTCTACGCCAGTGTTTATTGTTTTTCGACGCCACGACCGACAAGTCTCAGAGACCTAGAGTGGCCAGTTAATACAAAAGGATTGCAGCTGGACATCAGGGATGGATTGGATTCCCGAGATCTGGTATCTGCGCTTGGTGACCTTTTTCGAGGAGCACTTCCGTCGACTGATGCTGGAGCACTCAGCGGTATCCTCACGACAATAGGGAACAGTATCACTGAATTACTAGGCGATCCTGGAGGAAGTCTACTAGATGGATTGGCCGACCCGTCAAAATTTCTCGGTGTCGGTCTTGCCAATGGTGCATTGACTGGTCTCAACATGACCACAGCGAATATACCGACGGCAACTGGAGTTAGTAACTTGGCTGAGAATTTGGGATCCGGCCTATCGTCCACAATATTTTCTTCCGACAGCATCAAATCTCTATTCACCACTACTAATTCGGGCCCTGGGGGAACACTTGGAGGAAGTGATGGAACCGTTGGGCAAGCGGTGCTAGCTCTTGGCCAAGGTAAGAA
This sequence comes from Cadophora sp. M221, assembly GCA_017366145.1. Classification (NCBI taxonomy): domain Eukaryota; kingdom Fungi; phylum Ascomycota; class Leotiomycetes; order Helotiales; family Ploettnerulaceae; genus Cadophora; species Cadophora sp. M221. Next base: position 28,587 of record JAFJYG010000577.1, read on the forward strand.
TTTCTACAAAATCGGGTTTTCGATGTCCAAAATTTCCGGCCTAGACATCTATTTGACACCTATCATGGGCCAAATGACGAGACTGACTTCTGGGGTATCACCTCACAGGGCTCGGAAGTGGCGCATCATCTGCACTCAAGCTGTCAACAGTAGGACTGCCCACTCCCACCTACAACACAAGCGGGATCAACGGCATTGCAGGGAACTTTGGAGAGGGATTGACGAGCTCTCTTCTGAGTAGCATTCAACTACCATCAGCGAGCTCACTGCTAGACACTTTGAAAGGGCTATTTAGTGGAACAAACTCGACGATCAATGTTGCAGAATTCGGAACTGCCCTGGGAACTGGGCTTGGAGAAGGTGCAGCAATTGGTTTGGGATTCCAGATTGATACCGGAAGTCCTCCAGATACAGGTCCGGGAATCGCAGAGGGATTTACCAAGGGCCTTGTCTCTAGCTTTCTGCAGAATGATACCGCAGGCAAGCTCATCGACAGCCTTGGATCACTCACCATGAACTCTTCACTTCCTATCCCCAACATCGATTTCGCAAAGGTAGCGGAAGGTCTAGCTGTCGGTTTGATCTCCGGCATCGGTTCCACGATCTCGACTTTGGATCTCATATCCGCCAATACGACCTCTTACAATGACTCAGTGGGTGGCGCGGCAACTGGATTTGGACGTGGCCTTGGTTCCGAAGGTGCAAAACTAGTCAGCGGAATCCTAGACGGCAACAAAATCAAGCAGTCCACCAACACCCAGACCACGGATTCACTGAATGGTATAAGTTCGAGAATAAAACGACGCCAGAAATACCACAAACGAGCAGTTGAGACTAACGCGACCGATCTGGCATCAGTTTTATCGAACCTGAATGCGTCAAACATCAATCCTCTTGTTCAAAGCGGCATGAACGCGCTTACTTGTGAAGGAGTTGGTGGATTGGTAGCGGTTGTCTTGGGGTTGGTACGGAGCAAAACAATTAACGTGGGAAGCATCAGCTTGAAGGACTTGGCATCTTCATCAGGAACCATCGGCAACGTATCGTTACCAGACCAGGACTTCGTCATCAAGAATGGCGGAAATACGTACAGACTGAACCCAGCGAAAGGCATAGGATCCGTGTCGGTGAACGGATTGGGCATTTATGCGCTTATTGGAGTGGCAGTGGGACATAGTAAGCCACTAGTCTCAATTGACTTCCACTTGTATCTAACTTACTCTAGTTCTATTCGCTGTCTTGGCATACTTTGCCGCCATTCCGATCTTCCTACTTGCATTCAATGGTTTGCAAGTTATGCGACTGCTCGGCAAACAAGAGTCAACGTCACCTGCCTCTCCTCTTCCAAGATGGTTGATATGGCTCGGGTACTCCATCATCCCTTTCGCCATCCTCGCTTTTGGCCTTGGAGTTACTTTCAGAGCGGGTGGTAAACACTTCAGAACTCCTCACGAGGTATGTACTCCATCCAAATCCACACACAGATATCTGATCGAAGAAATACTAGATCCTCGGCTTTATAGTTTTCATGCAGACTCTACTCGGTGCAGCAATAACTAAATATCTCCGCCAAAGCACAATTTCCACGGACGGGAAGGATCGCACTCTATTTGCGAAAAGATTGAAGGTAGCCAATCTAGTCAATCTCGGAATAATGTTCCTCTTGACAGAAATGACACTTCTTTTCAGCTTTGCAGATCTATCGACTCTGAGTCTATGTGTTACGCAGACAGTTATACCGACATCAATCTGGGCTGCGTTGGGATGGATTCTGATGGGACCGTTAACCCTGGCCGTCGGACTGCAAGCTTTGCTCTTGTGGTTGAAATGGCTTGAGCGTAAGAAAAGGAAGGGAACTGAAGTAAAGGCAAAAGAGAAAGTCGAGAAGCCGAAACCGCTAGAACTAAGGCATCTAGAAGTTTGAATAGATTTAGCTTTCTTAATATGTATACCATAACTTATACGCCATAATTACATACTCTAAAATTTGCAAGAAGTACCAGGGCTTGCAGTTATATATTAGAATTTGCAAGTTAACGTTCAAGTTGATGAAGTTTTGGCTTCAAATTGAGTTTATGTGGGTATTGGCACGCCTAGACCTCGGGTCATCCAAGGCTTTACAGAGAGTTAAGAATTTTTGACAACTATCGCTATAACGCCAGACTTTGATTGGTAGCACGTAGGATCCGTCGTCAGCTTCTAAGAAATACTTTACTGGCCCCTCACTAGAACGTTAGTAACACGGAGCAAAATATCTACAGTGCCGCACACTACTGTATTTTAGATCCCTCTCATCAGGCGACACAAGCTTTATTTGGAGATCAACAGACGAGAAATGCGCGGCCGTCATTTGTCTGCCGTTGGAGGCGAAGTTCAGACATGATCCGGCAGGTCTCCAAGCCAGCCTTTGTCCACGTTGGCTACCAAAAATGCAGCCCTGCGGCCATCAACCTTTTTCGGAATCCTAATCTGTAACTCCAAGCATCATGCGTTGTCGAGCCGCACCAGGATCACCCCGCACATCCCAGGTCACCCCCTTAAGTAAGCGAGTCGTTTCCCAACCCATCCATGCAAGCATGAATGTCCATGGCAAGATACTTCCCGCAGTAACAATGCGTTTCCCTCATGACGTCTATGTTTGGCGGGACACAGGAAAGGTTTATATACCTCGCATTGGACGTGTGACGATTATCTAATTTCCATCCGAAGAACACGAGGAGCTCTAGACCCAGACTTCCCCTTCTCAATTTCGTTTCGTCTCTTGTATTCGGTCTTGGGGAGCTTCCCATATCCCGACTCTTAAGATCTGAGTATTGAGGGGTCAGAGCGAAGGTCATAAGATGTGGAGGACCGACAGAAGTAAAGCTTATCCCTTCAGTCCCAAACATTCGAATCACTTCCCACCCTCTCCGCGAGAAAGCGACAAACAACTATCGACTTTTATTGGAGATTGTGATGCTGATGAGGAGGTTCCGATTGTGTTTATGATGCCAGATCACCATCCTGACGGCCACAACGATTCCTTTGCTTCGCCATCGACTTTCGACATCGTCCTTACCACCCCAACGCCGACGGAACGGAGGCAGAGGAACACACTTCTCTCATCTCTACCCCTACCTGACATGCCGTCTGTCACCGATTATTTTGCGTCCGACTACATGGATACCAAAGACGATATCGCTACCCCACCTATTCCAATACGGAGGAGACCCAGTCTCAATCTACGACCTCTATCGATCCCGCCTCACGGTCCATTACCTCCACTTCCCAATACACCTTACTCGACGCAATTCTCCTCAACCACATTAACACCGACGAGTTCAACCCTCAAAAGTCCTAGACCCAAACACCGACGAGAAAATGCCCCGCCAACACCATCATCGCTCGCTCCCGAGAAAATGACAAACCTACTCACCGAAGTATTGAACATCATGAGTACAGTCATGGACCAACAGCATTCAGTGAAGGAAGAAGATAATATCTTAGCTGATCTGACGGAGCTGGTGGTTATCATGCAAGAGGAAGCAGAAGGACTATTACACCTCGCCAGTCTCGTCGAGGAATTCGTAGAAGAAATCGAGATTTCCAAAGAAGCAGCCGAGATAGAAGATTGGGTTGAAGATCTAGGTCTTGACGAGCTACCTGAAATAAGTGATGGAAGTGGAGAGACGACAGAGACGGAACTGGATGTTGTGCCTGTTATCATCAAGCAAGGGAATCAGGGACGAGACGTGGGGCATGGAAGGGAAGATTCTTTTGATTCTGCGCTGGGATTGGATGATGAGAGTTCTAAAATAGGACATGTGCGGGATTCGAGTGAGACGATTCATCAAGCTGCTATTGTGCAGATTGCACAGCTGCGAAAGTCGGAGAGTGACACGAGGAGAGGGAATTTAGTTGAGATTGGGAGAAGGGCTTTGAAGAGATCTGAAGGGACGGTTTCGATGCCGCAGACGCCACTGATACAAGTACCGCGTACGACTCAGACGCCGAGAGCGCAGTATATACCGCATCGAAAAGCTTCGCTTGGGTCAATCAAGTTGAGGAAAGTGGAGTCGAAGAATGGGAAGTTGAGAAAACAACCGCCGCCGCCACTTTCGCCGTTTAGAGACTCGGCGCTGATCATGAGCCCGACTACTACCTTGGGGTTCAAAAAGGGAAGAATAGGCAGGGGGGATATGATGAGTCCTCGCTGGATATGATGAAAAGTGGTTTGTGTCTGATCGGACGGAATGCTGCAGCATCAAGTGATACCTGTGTCTCGCTGTACTTACATTCTCCTTTGCTAGATTGAGAATCTGAACATAACATTTCAGTGTGTCTCAATCACAAACACCACTTCGGCAAAGTGAGTTGCAGATCTCAAATGCTTAATGTATTGCAATCACAAAAACTGCATCGGCGAAGTCTGCTGAAGATCTCAAGTCAACGGAAATTGTTCGACGAGTTTCAAATACCGGTAATCACCAAGCTACACTATGTGACCAATTATTCCGGCAACCTCCTTATTCGTCAAATACTCTATGCTCTCGACACAGCAAATGCCACTATTCTTCTAATACATAAACCTTGACCTTTCCATACACTTCTCATCCAATCGCCACTACCCATCACTCATCCTTTCTCTGAAACTACTCAAACTCAAACTTCCAACAACACAACAACAACCTCATTAAATATGATGATCCCCAAGATTCTCGCCTTCGCGTCCATTCTCCTCGGCACCGCTGTAAACTCGGCAGCCCTTCCCAATGCCGACCCGAATGTCAACATCGTGGTCAACATGATTGTAAGGACTCTAAAGTCCTTCTCTTCCCTCCCCCATACACAGCTAAAACAATAGAGTGACTTACATTTTACTCCCAGACAAAGACACCCTCAACCGTGGACCATGACATCCACACTTTGTGCAAAGCAAACGGAGGTAAGTCATAGCAAAACCCATCTCTGCCGCCCACCCCAATCTACCTATCAATCCTCACGAAGCAATAAGCTAATTAGCCGTCCGATGATCTATCAGAGCTATGCGTAGTCAGTAAACAATGCTGTTCCGGCACCTGCTTCAGGAGCTCTGTGATAGGCTTCTGTAGATGAAGATGACTGAAATAACATATCAATAATTGGGGGAGTGGGTCCTTGAGAGATTCAAGTCAGTCCTGCTGCCCTAGTATTGGCAAGTTTAGTCAGGGAAGGAGGAATATTTCTGGTAATCGTTAGTTGCTAGTGGTTTGAGGGTCTCTTAATTAAAGGAATGGAAATTTTGCTTGGGATTCATTCAGATCGATGAGCTAGGTGTTCGTGATGATTGGTGAGGTGTTTCCCCTATGGCATACCGTATTCAAAAAGCGATTCCTCCTCTGCCAATCAAACAACTTCGGGTCAAAATTAGACCCCGGCACTCTCTCTATATCGCAAATCTCAAATGAACTATCGTTAATCCATCCGATGCCAAATCTTTAAATCTTTTTTTTCGCACTGTGGTGGGGGTAGCTCTTAGTTTCTTTTGTCACATGACAGCGCCGGTCCTTCTCATATATCAAATGGCCCAACACTCGACAACAATACAACAACAACACGTCAAATACATATTCTATCTAATACATCTTTTTCTCCTCCAAAATTTGTTTTTTCCAATTCATAATATTTAGATATGATCGATCTGTTATTTCCTAACCTAGGAAAACCTCCAGTGGCTCGCTACATGCTACCCTCTTTTGTGTGGCTCTAGGATTCTTCCGTCCACAGCACTTACAGCTCTCCAGGCTCTACCCATCATCATATTGGCGCTTCGTAAATAATGAACAGTCCCGGAGCATATCGAGTGGCATGCAAGTTTCTTGACGAGTGTTTAAGTATTTGTTTCGCTCCATTAGCGATGAAAACAAATCCCATGAAAAGACGCCCGAGAGTTCCGTTTCCTTCCTCTGGTGGGAAATCCCATAGGAAATATCATAAATATAATGTGTTGATTGCACTATGTTACGTATCCCTCCCGGTAATAGGTAACAACTTATATAATCCTTGTGAGACGTTTATACACGTTGCAAAAACCTTTGGTTGCAATATGTATTTCGTTGAAGTCTAAGGAGCTACTTTAAGGTGTCGATGAGAGCTCTATATAAGAGGCTCTCATCGTGGGCTAGTCTCAAAGTGGCTAGCGTCGAGTGCTCCTATTCACTTCCTGCGTCCTGCAACCCCTGTTTCTGCCCGTCCTCCGTATTC
>JAFJYG010000578.1:0-34694 GCA_017366145.1 Cadophora sp. M221
TTGGTGGACTGGGGGTGGTGCTTGGATTGAGGGAGGGTGGGGGTATGATGGGAGTGTATCTAGGGTGAATTGGGGGTGATGGTGGAGGGATAGGAGGGAGATGAGGAATCAAGGGGGGTGTTTGGGGAGTGTTCTTCGTTTACGTTACAGTCTCAGAAATGGATTTCATCGCACTAGATCCTGTCTATTCTGGTTTCTAATGTTCTAAATATCTTTCTGATTTTATGATCAAGTTATGACGCGTCTTTCTCGTATATTTATGTTGTTGTTGAAAGAAATGCTAGTGGGGTGGGCTTAAGCAGAGGATGTCAGAGGATGAGTGAAGGTCAAGCCAACAAAGCAGCCAATTGAGGTAAACCCCTGAGAAAATGACAAATATTTCTCTTGAGCCTGTAGAGTTTAATGATCTACAAAATAAAGGGCCTATGACGACCATCCTTGCATATTTTTTAGGATTGAGATTCTAGGACAGAGGACCTCAGCACTATGCCAATCATCAACAGATCCCGTGCTGCGCTTGAAGAATGTTTGATAGGTGTCTCTCCCTAAACCTTACAACCACAACTCCCAATAGATAAAAGATCTTAGAGAATTCTTATTATTCATTTCACATACTATAAGAGCGAGTAGCAGTGTTTGATCCCCCAACTACAATATTTTCAAAGTCACAGTAATCAGATGGCTTTCCTTTCTCAAGGAACGTGATACTTAAGACTCCCAAATCTGCTTAAAACACAACAGACAATTCACCAATACCCACATCCTTTTTCGGTGGCGAGTATTTGACCTCGTCAAATGGAATCGCCAACTTCAGATTCGGCAGCTTTTGCCATAACGTCGCTGTTCCAAGTCAGTGCCCAATTTGAATTCGATGGGGGAGGCATAACAACTTACCAAAAACAATTTCCAACTCGGCTCGAGCCAACCACTCGGCTACACATCTACGCATGGCAAATCAGTATTCATTTCCTTCAATGTCTCAAGTCGTCAGGGAGGCATCAGAGTCTCTAATCTTAAAAAACAAAAATACAAGAGGGAAAACTGACCTATGAGGACCCCATCCATACCCCAATGCCTCCTCGCTTCCCCTTACACGCTCTATATCAAATTGATCAGCCGTCTCACCAAAAACCTCTTCGTCACGATTCCCACTCTGCGTAGCGGCAATAATGCCCTCTCCAGCCTTGATCAACTTCCCACCATACACAACATCCACCTTCGCGACCCTCTTCGTCGCCAACGCAGACGCAGTATGGTATCTACACAGCTCCTCCACGAACGGCGCCGTCCATTTCTCCGGATCCGCTTTCAGGGACTCGAGTTGATCGGGATGTTCAAGGAGCGTGACGACGCCGAGTGCGATCATGGATACCATTGTTGCGTTCCCTGCGACGAGGAGGAGGAATGCGATTTGTACTACGTCGGCTTGGGTTAGGTGGCCTGGGATGAGCTGTTCTTTCACGAGAAGGGAGATCAAGTCTTCTTTGGGCTCGGAGAGTCGAGCTGTTACTAGCGAGTCCATGTAGGATAAGAGAGCAGCGTTGGCGTTGGAGGCTTCGGTTGCGGTGCCTGAGCCATTTGAACGGATGGCGGCAAAGTTGGTGAGTTTTGGGAGGTCGGCTAGAGGAACGCCGAGGATGCTGTAGATTGTCTGTTTGGTTGAGTGTTAGTTGAGATCCCATCTCTGAAACAAGAGTGTTGTAGAAAGGGAGGCGTACATAAGATGGAACAGGCAAAGCAAACTTCTCCACAAAATCGAAAGGTTCAGATCCTCCCTCGGCGATCATCTGGTCAAGTAGAGAATTGACCGTCTCCTGGATCTGGGGACGCATGCTATCGATATGTTGCTTTGTGAAGATAGACTCCACCATGCCTCTTTGCTGCATATGCTGGGGCGGGTCCATGTCGACAAAGGTAGGTTTGTTTTTGGCTGCTTCTTTGCCGCCTGCTGAAAGTTCTGGGAATCCTGGTCGGTTACGTTGCTGGTTGGTGTTAGCTCTCACTCTCTAGAACTAGTTGTGTTGGAGCCAGATACGTACTTTTGAGAGTCTTTCGTCGGTCAGAACTGCGCAGATGTCCTTGTGTTTGACAATCAGCCATGCGAGACTGCCGTCGAAGAGTTCAACTTGAGAGACTGGGTCTGTGGCTCGTAGGTGGGCATATTCGAGCGCAGGAATAGTTCCCGATGGACGAGCGAAGGGAAATTTGGGAGGTGTTGATGCTGTAAGAGACCCCATTGTGAAGTAATTGAAATTCAAATGCTATGAGATGACTTGGTGACTTGGTATTAATCAGGTACTTGTGTCTTGTAAACTTTGGTGAAGTGATGGAGACGAATTTCTCAGCCGAATAGTCCTCTCCCTTTATATCCAAACATCTCTCCGCGGAATTGCACTTCAATGACGCTTCACGAACCTCACTTGTATGTCATAGGATCCAAACCTTGATAAGGTAGAAGATTCCCATGACTAGGTCCCAATCAGCATGTGTTCATAACAAATCATACGATATCCATGCCGGTAAATCTCAGCCTTGCAACTCCGGGCGTTGTTATTGGACAATTCCAGCGCATGTTCCGCAAGCTCCCTTTTCCTTCCTCAAAGTCCCTTGTTCCTATGTCTAATTGTTCCACTGCAGAATCAATCAGCAGAAATATGCATTGCATATGTAATACCCCAGACTTCTCCTGGTGACCCGAATGGAGTCTTGGCAGAGGTCTGCATATCCTATTCTCCATTGCCGAATACCCATGGAGATGCAAGATGTGGGCGACTTTGTCAGCAGGCGTTACACAACATACGAGATGAAGAATTAGGTATCGAATCAGGAGAGTATTTGCAATACTTTCATAGAAGGCAAGGAGAGTGGAAAGCTGAAAGCCCCAGTACGAAACTCTAGCTGCTTGCCCTCTTCCGGAAGTCGCTGCACCTTTTTGTTATTTTGGGGAAATGGATTGAGTGGTAGGGTTCGATTTGTTCTTACTCATCCGGTCTGCATCTACAAAAGTACTTGCCTCATCATGGTTTAAGCTTTCTTGATGAGTAAGGAGACTAAATGGCTCACTGACACTGACTGAGTCTTTTGGTAAGAATCTTGTCTCTCATTCCATTCCGGTACCAGAACGAGTTAGGCCTCTAACTAAGATCAGAATGCTAGGCGAAGGTTAGTACCTCCTTTGTGTGCTAAATTTTTGTTAAGATTGGAAGTGCAGTCAGTGCTATTGAAGGTTGTGCGCAGGTCATGTACCAGTTCCTCGGCCGCTCTCATCTTGCATGCAGCATTGACCTGTGTGGTTGAGGGGGTTCCAGGCCGTTCTTGCTTTCACTATGTGTAATAAAGACCCGCTCAATCAACTGTCTTGAATTGAATATTGATCCCGTTGACGTCTTGTGTCTTCCTCTTGGCCTTCCTCCAACCCTGAGTCTTTGGTTTCCTCTCCTCGTCAGCTCCCCAAAGTTGTGCTTCTCTTTCCTTCTCGCAGGTACATATAGGTCTCGGCTTGGCCTTTTCTGTCTCTGAATCTCTCGAGGAAGCTTGTCTGTCAAAATCTTCACAGCTCTGACAGCACCTTGGGTCCCCCAACTCGCAACTTTCGCAAACGACAAGAACAAGATGACAGTTTTTCGATCGACACTTGCTAAGTCTATCGCAGGAATTTTGACACATGTGACATGTTGATACTGGCTCCGTCCCAGGAGCTGAATCCAACCCAGTTGAACCCCGCGCATCGAAAACGTAATTCCTTCCCTGAAACAGCGTATCCTTAGTGCACTTCTTTCCTGATGCGATTTCCTCGTCCATCCAGGTCAAATAAGCGGCAATGCCTCCTTTCAGCGTACACACCCTATCTCCCTCATTCTTCTCCATGTTCTCCTGCAGAAACCTCGCTCCTTTCTCGCACCGTATTCCTCCAGTACAGTAAGTCATGAACTGTCTCGATCCACTTGTCTTGCTTGCTCCCGGTCCACTCATCTGCCTCTTCACGTACTGCGGCCATTGCGAGAATCTTCTGATCGCAGGTCTCAAAGCCGCCTCACCACTTTTAGGGTCCACGAAATACCCAATGCGTGATTCGTAATGATTCCGAATGTCAAGAAGCGTCGTATCGGGATCGCTATGACATCTCTCATGAAATTCTTCAGGGCTCAGGCTCTCAATCTGGTCCCATCGAGCTGGGATATAATTTGTAACTCCCATCGGCGTGATCTCTGATGTCACGCGAACCCTCGCCGGAGACCCACCAAAGACACATGCGCATCCTCCAGGCGTTGGCTTAAAGAACTGATTTTGCTTCTCATGAGTGGATAGGTCCAGTCCAGAAAACGACCAGTGGAACATACACTCTTGCATGTACTTGGCGATGGCAATTTTCGTACCACCGACCGTGATATTAAAGCCTTCGTTTGCTATCCGGATTTTGCCTCCTATGCTGAGTCCTTGGGTAGTGGCTGTGTGAAATCCGGCAAGAGAAGATGTATCATCTCGCAAATTTTGGTTTGGAGTGGGAAGAGAAGGGGAGGCATCGAAGTAACGGTAAAAGAGAAGAACGAGCCCACCACCAGACTGTGAGGCCGCGCAGGTGCATGTGAATGCGACTGGGTCAGACGATCCGGTAGGAAGTCGTGGCTCTTTCATCTCGACTGGTATGAATTGTTGTTGAGGATGTGTGAAATCGAGAGACCGGAGGTTAGACGATGTCAAAGAGAAACCGAAAATCGGAACATTGTCACGTGGCCGATACTCCAGTTAGGTACCTCTACAAAGCTCAGCGGTGCTTTTCTTCTGCCAATGTTGGACAAAAGAAAACAAAGAAAAGGTAATAGGCTATGTGCCATCTCCATTGCCAAGTAAGTAATTTTTTGAGTTTACAGCGTTGCAGTTCACAAATAAAGTCTAAAGTGGTTCAGGGTAGAGAGTAGGCTTAATAGCAGTCAACTAGAGAAGTGAGAATGGATGGGGCATCCAAAGATTAAGTCCTTGATGTTTAATTCATCCATAAATACTACTGATATAACAGAGAGGCTCTTGGGTACAAAATTCTGGCTCTACCGGGAAGCATATGTTGCGACTTGCAGATGGGCAAGAAGTGAAGTGACAGGATGTAAACCATGACTGTCTATTCTATTATCACCCTTAGTACTTCGTTCCCTTAAGACTATGAGATTTTGGCAATAAGTCAATACTAGAAGATCTGACCTCACTGCTTACCTCAAGTGGTAAGAATTAAGCTCTATCAAGAACTGGTTTTCGCAAACGCTGTCTGATTGTCGCTGACTTTTCTGGCACAGTTGAAAGTCGGGATAGACAGCAGTTGCAAGCGCCATAAGAAAGTGTAATGTTCACAGCTAGTTATTCTTCTTGGTTCAGAAATGAGACAGAATCCCTTGATGGAATAAGAGGATCCAAGAGATCACCCAGAAGTCACTCTCACAGTCTTATTCAAAGCATGTGCAAGGGGGAAAATGAATGGAAAAGACAATGGCATTCGCAACCTCCATGGTCATCAACATCTACGGGCCCCCCATTATATCTACTATTTGTGCCCAAGTCTATCATCAGCCTCAAAGCCTTTACCACCAGTACTCCTAAACCCGCACACCGCCCTGTGTCAATCCCATACGTTTGAAAATCGGAATCTTGAAGTCGACCGTCTTCATGATTGGCATATCGAAACCGAGGACACACGGACTCTTAGGTCGGATGGTCTGTTGGTGAGCTCTGCCATGACCTTGTTCATCTTATCATCAAGCGCCTGATATTTGCCCTCCTCCAAGTCGATAAATTGAAGTGCTGTAGCAGCTTGATCTGCCAGGACTTCTTCCAACTTGACTTTTTGTTAGGCTTCTTCTGGCTGGTGCACTGGCAGCCGATCCACGAGTATAAACTCTAACGCAGGACAGATCCAGGCCAGAATTTTGAGCCATAAGTAGGGGCCACCGTAGGTATTCTCAAAAACGTCGGTATTGAAAGCAATGGTTCTCAGCCTATGACAGGCAGCCGCGTCCGAGAGCATGAGAGTGGCTATAGAAGGTCTGATACCATCCCCTCTGAAGCAGATTGAAGTGAAGTAGACGGTGCCATTGGCTGACATCAGAACCTTCCCACTCAAGCCTTTGGACATCCCACCAATTTTTCTGTCATATCGCCACCTTGAAGCTATGTGCAGGTCGAAGACAGGTTTGAGGACGACCAAAGTTGTGGCTCTAGACTCGGAGGATGCATATAGGATTGCGAGATTGGTGATTGAGGAACAGATACTAGTTGCATCCCGGTATCTAACATTCGAGTTGTAGATACGAGGGGTATAGCAGGCTTCTTTGAAGATCTTGCGTCGCAAGAGGAAGCTTTGGGAAGCAGGTGAAGGTACTGAAAAGGCCACCATCCACTTTCTTGGTCTCTCCATTTGGCTACTAGGATAAGTTGCCACCGAAATTCAGTACATTCCAAGGTGTGTTCTGGTCGTTGGTGATCATTCGATGCGTTGAGGTCGAAGGTGGAGTCATCCTGCTGAGTGTGGAAAATGGCAGATTGCTGGAGGAAGTCAGAGGTTGGTCTGCGATCTTCTCAATGCCCCCTGCTTCTGTCAGAGAGGAAGTGGCGCGTACACTATGGAAGTTTTAATGTTCGTCACAATGCCTTGTCGCTCTGGTTTGGTCGCGATGTGAGTAGAAACAATTATTTGTAGTTTGGAGCTCGCTTAGCTGTGTGTGATATTGACTTTTGCGGCACATCGACAGCAAAAGCGGTGGATGTCAGGCAAGGGCGCAATTCCATACAATATCCATGGCTAGTCTTATGTCGCATGTGTAAAGATTTGTCACGTTAATGAATTAGCTTCTTGATTTCCAGCCCCAGTCGCCTACAAATATTCGAGTTCTGTCGTCGACTGAGCTCAACAACAAAGACAGTTTTCAGTCTCGAAACGGAACAACAGCATCTGAAAAGTGCGCCCTCCATCTTTGACCCTACCCATAAAGCAGAAGCTAACTATGTCCAGGATAAGATGTCTTCTCAATTGCTTCCAGATAAGGGCTCTCCTGCACTTGAGCTCAACTTAGAGATGGAGAAGTCAGCTCTTGGTATCAACACATCCTCCTCAAACAAGCTAGGCAATGATAGCGGCAGCCCTGCAATTCTTATCGCACATGATTCTAGTGTCGCACTCGTGGATATCGAAGAGCCTGCAAACGCCAGCTTCACTTGCTTCCCCCGTTTACCTCTGGAGTAAGTTCTCAGTTCCACAAGTACAACGCTTTACCTTCCAGCTATCCCCCAATTGAAATTCGTTGTTTGCTGACCTCGGCTTCTAATATAGACTTTGCCAGAAAATCTGGAGAGAATTTGCAAAATTCCCGCGCATACTTCCACTCGCCGAAGCTGACAATTCGTCTCGGTCCAAAACCTCAACGTCAATCATCCTCCAAAAGAGTAAAGTACCACAGCATGCAGTCCTTCAAGCTTGCGCGGAGAGCCGCTCTGAGTGCTTGAAATCTACAGCCTCATATTTGGTACTCGTAAGTTTTATGGAATTCTATTCACAATGTAATCGAAGATCGAATACTGATTCTTGGTTTCCCACGAAGACATTGAGGCCAATCCCTTATGGATTACCATACACCTGACCGAAACCTCCGTGACTATGACTACAGGCGCGCTATATCCTTTCACGAGCCTACGGTCCACATCAACTGCGATCTGGACACCGTTTACTTGAGTCGTAAATTCTGCAGTGCAATCCCATTTGGTACTAGATCGAGATTCGAATGTGGAAGGAACATTCGACTTCATCCCTCCCTCAAGTCCATCGCATTCAATGCTTCCGAATTATACTACAATGAACGCATTGGAGGATTTAATAATGGGGATGCACCCACCGGCGTTCAATGCATGGAGGGTCTCTTTAAAGTCTACAAAAACATCAAGGAAATCATCTTGGCGGATACTATCGCAGACACACAGATGCCATCGGAGGGAGAGTTTGAGTTCGTTGAGATCAAGGATACGGATGACATGTCAAAGGTCATTAACGTTCAAGATCAATTTGAAAAACTCTTCAAGCAGATGTCCGCAAGTCACGATGAGAAAATCGCGGAGAAGGAGCGGTTGAGAACCCACGAATTGATATACCCTGGAGTGCTGAGAGTACGTAGCCACTGGGTACAGCGTAGGAATCCAGCCCTCCTGGCCCACCAGAAGCTCCCTTTACTCGTCCAGTTGTTAAGGTCAAGGGCATGATGAGAGGCGGTGTCAGAATTTGATGATGTCTCTCAGCCTTGGGGGCATCATCACTTCTAATCTGATGGTGCTAGTGCCGGGATTTGGGGGTTTGGTCTAGATGAGAAAAGCGAAGATTTTATGATGAGCAATGAATGACAATCAATCAATGAAAAGCCCGCGTTGACTTTCTTTACTCACAAAATTGATTCTGCAAGTGAATATGAATTCAAAATGTTAATTCTGCTTTGATTTTAATACAGTGAATTGATGCTCGTGCTCCATGTTCTGTGTCCTGCCCGCCAATTTCCGAGCTCACCAGGAACCCGAATGTGATCACGGCCCCGAATATGGACTACTGGTTGGACTTCGCGGTTGCAAGTCCTGCAATCAAGGGGTTGAAGTCGGTGGCATTCAACGCCTGTGATTTGGAGACCAAGTCGCCAAATCACCAAAAAGATTAGCCCGGTGTCCGCCCGACGGATTATTTGGTAGGTTTATTCAGGACCCATAGAGAGATTGAGGAAGTCATCTTGGTTGTAAAAGAATTCAATCCAGCTCCAAACGAGGGCATATTCGAGTTCGTCGAGTTAGACCAGGGGTTTGTCAGCAACGACTCCGCAGATACCGACGTATTTAAGGGCGACTTCATCAAGATGTTTGATACGATGAAGGAAGGTGACGAGGAGAAGGCTGAAATGAAGGAATGGGGAAGGTTGAATCGAATTGTGTGGGACAACTCGCGTGAATGGCATGGAGAGGAAAGAGAGAATCCAGCACCACCCGAGCCCGAAGAAACCTTCATCTACCCAAAGATCAAGATCATGGGTCTCACTCGGAATGTTATTGGGATTTGATCTTCCATCCTGTTCTTCCAGTGCTCGGTTGGGAACTGGTGGTCAATTCTCTTACTGCACTTTCAAGATAACCTTAGGACGAGGCAGGACGAAAAGTTAGTTATGTAAAGTAAACAAAAAAACACGTTCCTCGAAGATTTGAAGGTATGGAACCCTTCCAAGCAAAGAAAACTGCGTCTTTCTCTAACTCTGTTGATTAATCAATTCGTTATGCATATTCGTGAACTTCGCCTCCTTGCCCATATATTACTAACTGTGAACCATCCCATCCCATCAAATATTCTGCTATGAGCCATTCCAATGCTGCCCTATCCCCTACCCCATTACTCCAACCTCACAGCACCTCTACTCTCCACCCCCAACAAACAAATTTCTATCCCACTCCCACATCCCATT
Organism: Cadophora sp. M221; assembly: GCA_017366145.1. Classification (NCBI taxonomy): domain Eukaryota; kingdom Fungi; phylum Ascomycota; class Leotiomycetes; order Helotiales; family Ploettnerulaceae; genus Cadophora; species Cadophora sp. M221. The sequence goes on from JAFJYG010000578.1 coordinate 9,468, forward strand.
TACTCATCTCCATCTCCATCCCCGTCTCCCTTCCCCTCCTTCTCCCCCCTCGGTTTCCGTCCATAAACCACAAACAGATTCGAATAGAGCTGCATCGTCCTATCCTTCAACTCGCCTCTGACGCCCGCACTCAGGACCTCGAATTCCTCGCTCGACCAACCTAATACGCGCGTGAAGTGCGCGGCTCCGTAGGAGGAGGATGCGTCTAGCACTGTGGAAGGACTTAGAGTCAGTAGTGGGTGGGATTTCAGGAGGGAGTTGAGAGGAGTGTCGAGGTTAGTTTAGGAAGGCTAGGAATCGTTTTTCGAAGTGTGTGAAATCGCTTACTGTTTTGCTGCTGGTAGAGACCTATTTCTTTCTGTCGTCTGTTCTTCGCCCAGGGCGCTGTGGGGACCTAGATTAGGAAATGGATATTAGCGATTTGCTTTTACTCTCCCCTATCCCCCCCTATCTGCTCCTTTTCTCCATTCGTTTTCTTCTTTCTCCTCCTCCACATATCCCGCCTAGCAATCCAACCAACACCTCGCCTCAATCTCAATCTCAACCCCCAAAAACACAAAAAACACAAAAAACCCACCTTAATCTTCTCCTCCACCACCCCCTCAAACCCCAACTCCTCCATCCAGCCCTTACAGCGATCCACACTCCTGAAAGTCCTTCCGATATTCTCCGCCGCCTCGTGCAGCCCCCCAACCCAGATATTGCAGAATTTCGCATCTTTCAGGACGGGGAGCCCTGGCGCTTCTGTGTCGGGATCTCGCTGGTCTTTGAGGTAGAGTTCTAAATCTACGACTTCGAGCCTGGGGTGGTTGTTGGTTAGTTTTGTATGGCTTGTAGTTATGTTCTTTCATTGTTGATTTTTAAATGGAAAGGAATGAAAAGAAAAGGAAATGAGTGGGTAGTGAGAGCAGTGCCTTTGAGATGAGATCTCGGGTTCTGAAGTCGGAGAGGATTTTAAAATGTAAGGGGATATAAACACACCAGCCTCCAGGTTCGAGATTATCATAAGCCTGGGATAGGAGACGCGGCCAATCTTTCAGCGAGCCGGCCAAGCAACGGAGGTGGATGAAGGAGAAGGGTTTGTGTCTCCAGACGTCTTCCATGTCGTTGACTTCGAATTCAAGGTTAGGTGGGACCCTGTGTGTGTTAGTGTTTGAAATTTCTTCCCTTTTTTTTTTAATGGTTTTGAACAGAGGGTTCTCTCTGGGGCTCTTAGAACCGTTCCGTGGGAAAAGGGAAGAGAAGGGAAACGTACCAGCCAGGTTGTATAGGTGATAAATCCGTTCCTAGTACGTATGATCCGGGGAATTGACTAAACTCCCATCAAACAAGTCAGCCATTTTCCATTTCTCTTTCTGACTCTCCTCTCTCTCCTTTTGCTCAATCCAATCCAGACAAACATCCAATACCTAACACTCAACTCCCCCACTCCTCCCAACTAAACTCCCATCCCAAATCACTTCTTCATTCTCATTCCAAACAAAACAACAAAACAGTCACTCACTCAGCAAAATCCATAGCCCAAATCCCCGTGCCGGTACCAGCATCCAGAACCCTCGATGGGTTATCAATCGGTGCGTAGAAGAGCTTGCCTTCGGCTACGAGGTTGAAGATATGGTGATGGAGATCTAGTCGGTCTTGTTCCGTTTCATCGTTCGGCTGTTTGATGTTTCGATATCGTCAGAAATGAAATCTTGCTGGGATCAAAAAGTGCAAGTCCAGAAAAGGAGTAGCCGAATGGGGAGGGCTGAGGAGTTGGGAAGGACGAGGAGGGTCCGGGAGGGACAACCTGGAGTTGGAGTTAATGAAACATACGAATAGATAGTTCCCATCTTTATAAGCGTGGTACCGTCTGCCATTCTAGAACATCGATAGATTTTGCTTTAGCTGAGGATTCTTGTGCTTGAATCTTGCACACTGCTGGAGAGATATTTGGGGGGTGTCCTTACTTCCGTACGATATCTCGCAATTCCGGAACTCAGGGATGTTCTTGAACTTGTTTCTCTAAGTACATCATCAGCTTTATCAGAAGAGGTTTATAGTACGGAAATGTATTTTTGGTGCTGGAGAGAGGATTTGGGTATTACGAGTTGTCATCTCCGAATGCAGAGTCGTTGTCCAGCGCATCTACTTCCTGATGGTACGTTCAGTATATCTCTCGTATATGCATGCGTTAATTATTTTGAGAGAGAATGGGCACTCACATCTACTTCGATCGAGCCAGGAAGAAGAGCTGATGCCGGAGCAGACTGTCCAGAATGTGGCGGGACAGGTGTACTCGGCACTTGCGCCGTATTTGTATTTGTCGAACACATATTAGGATTCTAGCTGATTCTGTACGTTGTCTAAGGAAAAGAAAAACGAGGAAGAAAGCCAATACAAAAGCCAGTTAAGCTTATGCAGTATGATAGATAGACTTTCACGAAATCAAACAAGAGAAATAGAAAGCCAAAGATCGACGTCACGGATGGGAAAGCAAGTACTTTAACAACGCCTGTACGCCTCAAGGTTGATTCCAAGCGAGCTTCGCCGTACAAAGTTCAAGAAATTACGACATATCATGTCCACCCGCCAGCCGTACGTGTGCCCCCGAAGATGCATGCGTGAATGCACTGCATCGCGTCCGCTTCACCGCCGCATACTGCAGTGGGAAAAGTATTGCTTCTTGTTCCCTTCTCTCGTGTGGGTGCGCGGGCGTTGTTGGTGGATGGTTGGCGTTACACGAACTAAGGGGTGTGCGACCAACCTTTTCCTTCCAGACGAGAACTGCCCCCCGATGATCGAGAAGACGGGAGATGTGTTGGTGTCCGTCCGCTGCCAGTGGTGAGTTGGCGGCTGTCTACTTATGGTTCGATCGCAATCTGTTGGGGACATGAAAGTGCAGTGATTGAGAGGTACGATTGCATTTGTGTCTGTGTCAAGTTCCGATGAGGCTTGCTTCTTACCGGGTGTCATCCGTGAGCCCCGGTCAGAGAGGTCTTTCTTCGTGTGTGGAAGATTGGTGTAGTAAGTAGATATGTAGGAAGTGAACCTGCAGCAGAGATAGAAGTCATTAAATCATGATATTTCCTGGGCAGTTGGTAACGCAACGCAACGCTCCAAACGCCATCCTAAATACATTTACATAATCTTCTTCAAGACTTTCTTGGCTTGCACTTGCTGCCTGCGATCCACGCGGAATATCCTCTCAATGATAGAGATGATCAGCTGTACGAATGTGATCCAAAGTCTAAGTACCAAATCGGCGACGCCTAGAACTGGCCGTCTGCCTCTGCTGAATGTGCTGTCCTTGAATTGGAATGGAAGTTGAGCGCCGAGATGGTCTTGAGCCACCTTCAACCCGCTGGAGAACCCGTCTTCGTGGAAACCGTATTTCGTCCATGCACCGCAGTAACTGATACCACGAGTGTTCTGTATCCGTGGTAGGAGGCTCTGGGATCGGATGGCTTCGGCGTTGTAGAGTGGGTGGGTGTAAGTGTAGCGCCCTTGAACCTGATCTGGCGGTGGAAGATGAAGCGGGTTAAGAGTTACGAGGACATCTCCAAACAGCTTCGGGTCGAGATGCTGAAGGATATTCATGTTGTATGTAAGACATACTTGGTCAATGTTTGCTGATGTGGGTGATGATTTTGTGATATAGTTCCAGGACGACCAAGCTTTCCTCGATTTTGGCATGAGAGACAAGTCGGAGTGGAGAATGGCAGTGTTCTTGCTAGTTTTGAAGCCGGAAAGAATATTCTTTTCTTCGAAGTCGGCTTCAGGTAGGATCATGTCAAGTGCCTCATCTCCGTGAGTAGCAACTATGATATGATCGTAGACTTCGGACTTTCCACCGTTTAAGTGCAGCCGTACCTTACCATCATTCTCATTAGTGATTGAGTTGACAGGCGAGTTCAGGAGAATGTGGTTCGGAGGAAATCCCTTCATGACAGCGTCAATGTAACTTTTCGCGCCATACTTCAGAGTCAACCATTGTGGTCTTTTTGCAACGGTACTGAGGAGGTGATGATTCCACCTATCTTCTGTTAGTGACTTTCGAGACCAGCTATTCCAAAACTTACATAAACCGCACCAAAGTCACAGCTGGAAATTCCAAAGTGCACTTATCTGGACTTGTGCTCCAAACTGCAGCAGTCATTGGAATAAGGTAGTCGTCCCTAAATGCATGCGAATAGCCCTCTCGGTCCAGGTATTCCCCGATCGTCTCTTGTCTCTGGGCATGATGCACTCCATTCCCATTCGTACGGGCGTTTCCGTTCGCAACAACGTATTCCTCACTCTTTTCCTCTACTTTCAGTAGGTCCAGTGCATATTGATTGAATCGTATTATGTCGAATATCATTCTCCATACTCGTGGGGAGAGCAAGTTCCTCCGTTGGGCGAAGACAGCAGCGAGAGAAGTGCCAGCCCATTCGAATAATCCGTTGTCTCGAGATACTCCAAAAGTCATTTCCGTCGGTACGGTAGGTACATGTATTGATTTCAGGAAGTTGATGAAGTTGGCTATTACATCATTAGCTTGCTGTAATTAAGACATACACAAGGAGGAGTACGAAGGGTACATACGATAAGTTGCGGTATTGAGGACAATAAAGCCTGTATCCACCAAAGTCTTGTATTTCCCATTCTTGAATTCCACAGTATTCGTGTGCCCGCCTAATCTATCTGCTGCTTCGTAGATGTACACATCGTGGTGAGTCCGGTTGAGAGCCCAAAGTGCAGCTATCCCCGCACTACCACTTCCAATGATCGCAACCTTCTTCCTGGGAACACTGGGTGTTAGAGGAGCCATTATGGTATTAGAGGAATATAAAAATGGGGATGAAGAGGAGGAGAAACGGAAGGTTAAAGAGAGAAATAATTCACAAATCATTCTTAGCTTCCGTGGAAAGATTGGAGCTGGAGCTGGAAGAGGCGTCTTGCGTAGTGGGCGGAGAGGTTGTGGTGGGTGACGCCGTCATGGCTTTTACTGTATGCAGCTGTAGTACGAAAAGCAAGTGCACGCTTTAGTGTCTTTCATGTGAAAAGCCAAGCATAGAGATCTCACCCAAATTACATCAGATCCTGACGTCGGATTTCCTGAAGCAACGATAGTCAAAGTATAAGAATTGAAGTTGAAGGATAATCATGGGAGAAGTTGCATGCCTGTCAAAGCTCAAACTCCCGATTGCTCAATGGATGTTTGATGTGATAATGGTACAGGGGTGAGAATCCACTCTGTTCCCTGTCGATAAAATGGATAGTGAGTTGTGGCTAAGGATGAGATGAGGCTGAGATGTGGCTGGGAAGTTGAGTTCGTTCTCGGGACAGGACTGAAGCCTCCCCCCCGCCTGGCTGGATATGTGATGCCGCCATTTCTATAGATGTACATTTCAAAGCAAGAGTCTATTTTCATATAAACAATTCTCCGTATCAAAATACCAAGAAACCCTCCAGATCATCTGAAAGACTGACTGTCGCCTGCCATCCACCAGCGGCCCTTGTACCAGATCTGCCACTAAGCCCGAGCCAAGCCATTGCGACTCTCCGTCTCCGTCACTTCTCGAAGGCAACGACGATAACACCACGAACCTCTCGCCCTCTCTACACCCAACAAAGCATCAATCTCCAACCTCACACCCACAGCCATCAACATGTCAAACCCACTCGATACCGACGCTGGCTCCGAGCTCTTCAGTAGCTACGAAGCCGAGCTAAAACTGGTGCAAGCAGACTTGAGCCAGAAGCTGGACCAGATCCCCGACCTGGCAGGCGAGCCACGCAAAGCAGCAATCAGTCAAGCAGAGAGGGCGCTGGAGGAGGCAAACGAGTTGGTAAGACCAGCCTTACTCGCCTTCTCGAGATGATAATAGGCATACTAACTCCCCGAATTCAGCTCGATCAGATGCGCCTCGAGAAGCAAAACATCCCCTCCGCAACCCGCACAAAAGTCAACCAGCGCTTCCGCAACCACGAATCCGACATCGACTCCTCCAAGCGCAAGCTGCAATCCCTCTCCAACGACCGCTCTGCGCTCTTCGGCTCCCGCTACTCAGATAACCCGAACGATGTCCAGCTCGAGCAGAGACAGCAACTGCTCTCCGGAACAGACCGTCTGGATCGCAGTTCTCAGCGATTGAAGAATAGCGCTGCGTTGGCGAACGAGACGGAGGCTATTGGTGCGAGTACGCTGGCGGATTTGCACAGGCAGAGAGAGACGATTCAGCATACCGGGGATATTCTGCATGAGAGTGAGGGCTATGTCGATAGGAGTGTGAAGACGCTGAGGGGGATGGCGCGTAGGTAAATCGTCCCTTGCCCCGAGTTGTAGACGGTATCGGGATATCCATACTAATTTGTTGGGGAATAGGATGGCTACAAATCGGATTATAACTATTGCGATCATCACGGTTTTGGTGCTGCTTATCATTGCTGTTATTTACAGCAAGTTCAAGTAGGCAGTCTGGTTGGGCTGTCGTGGCGTTTGGTGCTTGGAGACACTCTTTTTTGCTGTGTAGGAGTAACTGAGTTTAATGAAATCATTGTACATTTTCCAAGAAATTTTGGACTTTGCGGCGATTTGAATGTGCTGTTTGCAGATCAGGCAGAGTCCACAATGGGGTCAGCCAAATGTCTGGGAACAAACTTGAGCATTGAACAGACTGGCAAGTTGGATCATATCGTAATACTGCATTGAGCAAAAGGCTCAAATCACTGGGTATCATGGGCCACCAAGGCTCAGTCATCCTCCAACGCCAAATATGCAAAGTCTCTTTCCGCTCACGAGATCACTCTCAACATGCCAAACGTCAGACTGAGTATAAACCCAGTAAAGACAGCAATCTGCCTCCTCCCAGACCACACCCCTCCCTCTCGAATAAGCCACCCAACACATCCCAGTGGCCAAAGGAACCCCATAATATTCCCCCACAACAAGTCATCTAATGCGCCTCCACCGGTACCATCATCACCAAAATCAAACCCACCAGCACTACCGCCCGCCCCTGCATTCCCCGCGTTATCATCAATCCACGAATCTTCCATGCGAAGTAGTGTATCCGGGGAGGGCATGGTATCAGGCGTATGTATATTCTCCTGTATAGAGCGGAACTGCAAGCGCAGTTGATTAACCTCCGCAGCCGTGAATCCCGCAGTCAACAACCTCGAAAAACCCCGCGGAGCTGTCGTCGTGCTTTTCGCAGGCGTAGACCCCCCATCCCGAGTCTCGCTCCTCTCCCTCTTCCTAGACTTATCCGAGGACGCTGCTGCCGCTACAGCTTCCGCAGCGAGTTCGGCTGAAGTAAGAGCATCGCCGATAGAGCAGTTGATGTAGACTCGCGGCGGCGGCGGCTCGACTGCTTTCCCTTTCCCCTTTGGATCTGCGGGCGGAGGGGGCAGAGAGGGGATCTTCAAGACGTCGGCGAGGATGTCGTCGTCTTTGAGGAGCTTCCCGCTGTGGATGAAGCGGTATCGATGTTGCGAGGTGGGCGGGTCGAGTTTGGAGCGTAGGAGATGCTTGAGAGCTATCACGGACGTGCCGTCTGGATCGGTGATGTCTAGTAGTAGGTCGGGAATCGAGGTCGTGAACCGGACTGTGATGAGGAGAGGGGTTGGCTCTACACCACCACCTTGTGATGGAGTGAGGAAGGCCATGCTATGCTTCGACTGTGCTGTTGATTGGCCTTGTCGTAGAGGTTAAACTGGCAGATTTCATGCTGGCTGCAAGGGGTTCTCAAGGTGGTCTGGGAGCGAGCATCTCTACTTCACTTGATGTTGACTGAGCCTCGATGTTGCAGAGGATGTTGTGCTGTGATGGTTCTCACACGAGCAGGCCAGTCGCCGCCCCGAACCGAGGAGCTAGTGCCTAGTAAGGATTGGGACAACATCAACATCTTTTAGAACGAGCTGTTTTCGGCATGTATCTTTAAACTGAAATCAGAGTACCATGATATATACGTTACATGGGTCTGCCAGCTAACCAATAGTTATGTTTACAATATCAGTTATCTGTTTCTGGTGAAAGTTGCATCTCTCTCGCCTAGCTCGCCTAGAAGCCTAGAAGCCGTGGCCAAATAGGTGCAGCTTTGAGGCGAGGCTGATGAGAACCAAACGAGAAATATCTAAATGCACGTTACAAGTCTGGGATTCCTTTACCCACTTGCAGTATAAACATATTAAATTCAATAGAGGATAATGAACTTCTCTCTTTTTCATTACAACGGGATTCACATCGATAGCTTCACTTTTGTCATATTCGTCCAATCAGGTCTCCGTAATGACGCCATATCAATCTAGGGCGTCGCGTCCGCATATCGCAGTCAGCTTCACCACTATTTGATGACCAACTAACTAACTGAGCCATTCACCGTGCCGCCTGATTGCGTGTGCAGGAATTTCCAAAAGAAGTATTTATTCCTGCCAAGGGCTTCATGAAGTCCCGCGCTTCTCTTCTTCAACTGTCGAGGAACTGGCAACGTCGAGTTCCTAATAAGATCCCTCTTCTCCCTGCCGGTTTCGGTGCTGCTCGACACTTCACCCCCACTATGGATTTCAAGGGAAAGATTCAACCTGCCAAAAGGGTTGCTGGTAGGAAGCAAGATGTATGGTATGTAGGAAGTTTTGTCCTGTCTATTCTGTTTATTTTTTATATGATTTCTCTGGGGATTTTGCCACGGCGGGGTAGTTTGCGCGGGGAAATAGTTAAGGAGTGCGATGTTGTTTACATTCGATCTACTTATTTCTAGTATTGAAGTATACTGACAAGAAATACAGGACTATCGTCAATGAAGCTGCAGCAGCATCTCCCGTCCAGCCCATTGTCAATATGGGCCAGGGCTTCTTCGGATACAACCCTCCACAGTTCATCATAAATGCTGCGAAGGACGCCTTGAACAAGGTTGACTGCAACCAATATTCGCCTACGAGGGGACGCCCCCGCCTAAAGAAAGCAATTGCAGATGCATATTCACCGCTATGGGGTAGAAAGCTGAATCCAGAAACCGAGGTTACAATCACAACTGGTGCAAATGAAGGTGCGTGAACAGTTGATTGCTTTGGGGAAGTGGCTGTGTACTGATGCTAGATAGGTATGCTGAGTGCTTTCATGGGATTCATTGAGGAAGGAGATGAAGTCATTATCTTTGAACCATTCTTCGATCAGTAAGTGCCTGTAGAAAGATCCACTGTAGATTGGAGAGTGCTCACAAATTCCAGATATCTCAGCAATATTGAGATGCCAGGTGGTAAAATCGTTTACGTGCCTTTGCACCCACCTCCAAATGGCGCTTCCCAAAACACCTCCTCCGCTGAATGGACAGTCGATTTCGCAGAATTGGAGGCAGCCATCACTCCTAGAACTAAGATGATTGTAATCAACACCCCTCACAATCCAATTGGGAAAGTCTTCTCCAAGGAAGAACTTCTCAAAATCGGAGAGCTCTGCGTCAAGAACCAGATTTTGATTCTCTCGGACGAGGTTTATGATCGTCTCTTCTACGTCCCATTCACCCGGATCGCAACACTGTCTCCGGAAATCGAGAAGCTCACTCTGACGGTTGGCTCTGCTGGAAAGAACTTCTATGCTACAGGCTGGCGGGTAGGATGGTTGATCGGTCCTCCAGAGCTGATTCACTACGTAGCTGCTGCACATACCCGAATTTGTTATTCCTCGGTTTCTCCACTGCAAGAAGCGGCAGCTGTAGGATTCGAGCAAGCCGATGCCGAGAATTTTTGGGATACTGCAAAGCAGGAGATGAAAGACAAGATGGACTCATTCAACACTATCTGGAAGGAGTTGGACCTTCCATTTTCCGATCCAGAAGGTGGCTATTTCGTCTTGGTCAACATGAAAAAAGTCAAGATCCCAAAAGACTATCCCTTCCCTGCACAAGTCAAGGACAGGCCGAGAGATTTCAAGCTCAGTTGGTTCCTGATCCAAGAAGTTGGTGTTGCGGCGATCCCTCCTACTGAGTTTTACACCGATGACAATGCGCATATTGGTGAGGATTGGTTGAGATTCGCGGTTTGTAAGGAGGATGAAGTCCTGGAGAGAGCTAAGGAGAGGTTACGAGACTTGAAGAAATACATAGAATAGGGGAGGTCATTTTGGCATCTTACTTGCTCAATTCACAACGGGCTTTTTGCGAAGCCAAAAACTTCATGAAGCTGCATCTCTATTGATCGGTGGAATATTAACTGGACTGACCAATAAGCTCCTGCCGGTATTTTCCCAAGTCGTACATTTTTTGTTAGGTCCGCTCGGTGATTTCTCCAGGATCTGATAAGAAACCCTGCAACTGCAAGGAAGAGTCATCACGTAAGCTTTGCTTTGATCTGATTAGCTTTGCCGCAATTAGTTTAAGGTCTCCGAGGTAGGCTCCGAGCAGTCGGTGACTCCCTACATTATTTGATCGATATCTGTCTATCGACTATGGAAAACCCTCTCTGTAGTTCCACGAGCTTGAGGATTGCCAGGTCCAGTCCGTCGGCCGTCTCAGGAATAGCTCCCCCATTTTTCAACTGAACTTAAAAAGGACTAGTGTGTTAGCCAAACCTCACCTCGTCCTCAATCCTCCTCGTCGAAAATGCCTCCTAGAGAGAACGCCGTTGGTTACCGCCGGAATGGCAAGAAACAAGCTTGCGAGCCGTGTCGGAAGGGGAAGCTTGGATGCGATCATGGAGCGCCGTTTTGCGGACGGTGTGTTCGAAGAAAAACCACCGCGAAATGCATCTACCATCCAGCCCCCATGACGAGAGGTCGGGGGTCTCCTACTGGCCTTTCTGTCATCCAGAAATCCCCAACAGATCCATATAGCCAGTCTATCCAGTTCAGTTCTCCTCTGGCATCAGCAACCTTGAACCCTCCATTCTTTTCGCCCCCTCAATCCACACCACGTGATGCTCTCACAATTGGACCTCCTCCTGGCTGTCCCAAAGTCGCAGTCCAGACAACAGCTACCCAGACAACAAATACTCCATCCAGTACTACGGCCAGTCTAACGGGTAGTGTGGGACAACCGAAAGGTCCACGGGGGGCGTGGAAGCATTCTGAATATCCACGGTCTCACAAGTTCTACGGCCCTACCAGTTTCTCAGCTATATTCTCCGAAAACGACGCCAAGGTCAACAGGGACTTACTGAATATCGGAGAAGATAAGAGAAAACATCCCGGTGCTTGGATGTATGGCGAGCCCCTATTCGGCTTCCATCGTCCCAATGGACCGACCGCCCGTGAGAAACAGACCTTGAGAGCGCTGTGGAATCTTCCTTCAAAGGAAACCTGCGAAGCCCTCGTTACTGTTCCACAATCTCTGCGATGTCCTAGTCTCAATTTCAGAATGATGAGACACTGCGTCACGACGTTGTGGTCAACCTTTGGAGCTGAATTGGCGGCTCCCCGTCCAGACAAGCCTACGTTAGAGTGGCGAGAAACAGGCGAAGAACCACCGCCTTTACTTGCAATATCTGACGCCTTGTTTGGCAATGAAGAGATGCCTTTACCTCCAGATCCTGACGATGGGATAGAATGGCTGAATAATTTCACCGGCCCAAATATCAGGTTTGAGATGATGGGAATGTTATTTTGCTTCTTTGGACTCGCCTATTTGGCGACGCAAGACTGGGATCCTGTCTTCAAGCATCCTGATAATCATGGTCGTGATAGGAAACAGGCTGCTTGGAGAATGAAAGAGTGTGCGAATGTCTGCCTGACGATGTGCGATTACTCGGAAACAGTCAACTATCTAGTCACTGCCCTCATCCTGAACATCAAGAGATTGGAGACCGGCTGTACAGGAGACGAGAGTAAGTCAACAGCAATATCGATGAGGTTTGTCTGAAGTTAATGCTAATGTTCCTCAAGCATACCAGATGCGAAGACTACATGGTGACATGGTGACAACAGCAATCACCTCCGGCCTTCACAGATTACCCGAGCATGGCACAACTAAGGTAACACCAGCTTCCGAGTACAAGCGACGTCTATTCGGCAATATCTACTGCAACGACAAGATCCAAGCATCTTTGAACGGAGTTCCACCCTTGTTGACACGGCGGTTCTGTGATGTCCAGCTATGTCTCGATCTCGCCGACGACGCACTTTTCGCACCACCAGAACAGCTGGCAGAAGCTATCGGCGAGCTCGATGCAGATGGGTGGAACAGAACAGGAGCCTGTCATGAGATCTCAACTTTCCTGCGAGCGAGAATACATATTCACATGATCCGAGAAGAGATTCTAGAACTGGCACTGGGCGTCAATGTTGACGTTTCGGTGGTTCGCATCAAGTGAGTCTACCTCTCTCAAACTCAAACCACTAGTTACTGACGAGAGAAAATTAGTGACCTGCATCAAAAGTCTCAGCAAATGTTTGAGTCTCTACCACACCAGCTACACTATTACGACGAATCAGGCGCTTCCAAGAACAGTTCGGGCAATCTCCTCTACGACCAAGCATTCCTCAACCTCCAACACCTCCAGAACAAATTCCTCATCGACCGAGTCGCCAAAGCGCGCGGTCTCGAAAACGGTCAAGGCCTTCTCAACACAGCAATGGATATGATTGATCTCTCGCTGATGTTCTGGAGTAAACGAGATCAACTCATGGCCCATTCCCATGGATTCGACTGGATCATGACATACTACGGGATCCCCTCTGCGGGTGTGATCTGCGTCGAACTTTTAAAGACCTCTTCAGGCCAGAGCTCAGTACAACTCTCGCGCTCCGACGCAATCCAGAAACTCACGCTCTTCATCGCTTTCCTCGAGTGGATCCGTCCCACTGATGGCAATTATACGCTGGCTCAGCGATTGAGGAAAGTCGTGAGGCAGGTCCTTGATTATGTGCTGGATATTGCGCAGAAGGAACCAGCGCCGGATGTGCTTGCTGGCGAAGAGCAGCCGCTGTATGATCCTATGCTCGGGGTGGGATATGATGACATTAATGACCTGGATTGGTTGAATACTATCGATTGGACACAGGGGGTTTGGATGGACTTTAATCAATAGGACTTGGCAGTACTCTATTGATGGACATAATGGAAATTGAACCATGAGATGTGGGCGAGGCATACATGTCTCCAAGTTTTCGGTTCTAGGGGAGACTGTGCTTGTCGATGGAATAGCCATGGATCTGAGGGAAATTCAAAGCAATAAAAACAATCGGCATCACCACAGCCGTAACAACCATTTAAATTGGGTACTTCAACCAAGTCGATTTTGCAGACCCTGGGAGAGCGTGCCAAGACTCGGAATAACCTCATCGCTTGACGCGTCGGCATCAACAAAAAGCCCGCCCCACAAAAAATCATATTCTCACGTTGATACAACAAAAAGAAATCAAAACGCCAAAAAAAAAAAGAATTCAATAGACCAAAATGACAAAACCCAGGCCCTCCTCTCGACCTGCTCGAGGCATTGGAAGGGTGGTTGATCTGAGCCAAAGGGCGAAACCATTTTCCGATTCGATTCGAGGGGATCTGGGAGTGCTGCTACCACTTCTCCTGTCCCTCAGACATAGGTGGCGTTGTTTGGAGACAATTTGGGATGCATATTAACTTGATCACGGTCTGGTTCCTACTCAGCCACCTACGCTGATGGGAAAACTATACACTTATTTGGTTACATATAGGAGGTGGCGGTTTTGTTTATCTCTGGTAGGCAGATCCTCGGGTACGGGTACGCGGTTTGTTTTATTCCGGTTGTTTTTTCCTTTGTCATTCGGATTGTTGTTTCTTTGTTCGTCACCCGCCCAGTTGCAACATGGCGAATCCTCGCTCGAGTATCTCTAGCTCACATACTACATCTTGATAGACCGCAGCCTGTAGTTTCTCATCACTTAAATCGTTTGTCCCTTGGCCGAAATCGCAGCCTAAACATTTCCTCACCACTTTCCCGTACATGGGCCCCAACGACGAGCTTATCGCCTTACTCAAACGGCTCGCGACGAAGTAATCAGACAGCGCGTTGGCCTGGCCGTTGATCAGATCCTGGGTGTTGTATAGGCTGCGGAGTGGTGCTTGGAAAGCGAGTTCGATGAGTACAACTCCTAGGCTGAAGAGATATGGGTTACGGATCATATGACCAGTGACGTTATCTATGTCCTGTCCCTGCCCATCTTGAGTGATGGCTTTTACTGCTTTGGTAGAACCGACTTGGACATTGAGGTGTGGTGACGAGATGGATGCCGAGTCGTCACATTTGCCTGTCCGGAAGAATATCACGTCTTCGCTGTGCCAGAACCCTCTCAGTAGAGGCGTGGCGTGGAACTGCAAGACTGCTTCAGCTAGTCGCGTTGCGAGCCTCAATCTCTCGTATTCAAGGAACTGTTCTGATTCCGTTTTGTGTGTCATTGCACCTATTATCGAGGCGAGTGATTCGGGATGTGTGTAGTTGTGTACCGCGACTGGGGCGGCAAAGTAGACGAGGTGTTTGCAGGGCCCGGATTTTTGGAAGTAGCCTATGTATTTGTTCTCTGGTGAGCGAGAATAGCTGCATGATTTCCGGAGTTGGTGGCAGAAGTCGTGTTGTATGCAGAAGTCGGGGAGGGATGAATGTTGCGGTGGTTTGCTCGCTAGTGATGTGCAAGATGGAGGTCTCATTTGTCGGTCTGTTGATGGGATGTAACTGCTTGAGGATGCTTGTTGTTGCTGTTGTTGTTTTGGGGGATTCAAGGCTCTACTTATTGAGCACATTGGTGGGGCTTGCATGAATCTGACGCTCTTCTGTGTTTTCATTTTCTTCCGAGGCTGTGGGGTCTCTGGCTCCAGGTTGTGGGTCAGAGCCCGTGATAGATTCGAAGGTTCGTCTGACTTCATGATAATCTTTCCTGTCTCCTTGGATGTGGTTTGAAGGAATGAAGAGTCCACTGCTATCCACTATGGAGCAGAAGGTCAGCCATGTGCTGGTATTCACTATATAACGAGAGCTCAATATCAAAGGCAAAGAACTCTTACCACGGGCTCCAAAGTGGCAAGTGCTCCACTTTGATCATGCGTGAAAGCAATGTTGAAGCGAACAAAAGAAGTCTCGGTCTCAGTAGATCCGATATTCTTTGGCAGTAGCTGAAAATGCGCGTAGTGCTCCGTATGGTGCTGGCATGCTCTTCCAATAGCATCATACAGCTGTGAAGAGGCTCTCTGAATAAGCCTGGACTCTTCGACTTTCTTTGGAGGAAAAGCCGTGACGGAATGTGGTGTAAGGCTACTACTATTTTGCTGTTTGTCAAGTCTTCCTGTCTGCTTCGCTAATGTACAGAAGTCTTGGTTGAGTTTACGAAGGTCGTCGAGGTACTCGTTCAGGCGTGATTCAGAGAAGCAGAATTTGAGCTTCTTTGAAATCCGAGAACGCCAGGCCTTGTCCCCAAAAGAGCGCAACTAATTGAAATTTGTTAGCCATCTGTCACCAGGGCGGTTAGGTTCAGCAATCAGCATACTGGTATCGATTCCTGCAAGATGACACCGAACCCCTCGGCATCTTCTTCGATAGACTTAAGCTTCCCTGCGATCATTTGCACAGTCGCTTCACACGCCTCTTTTGAGCTTCCCAACTGTTCGGCGATTCTCTTCTTCAACATATCATCTCGCCAGGACGGATGGTCTTTCTCCCGTAACATTTCCTTGGCTGATTCCCGGCTCGTCAAAGCAGTCAAGAGCAATTGACACTGATTCAGGAAAATCATCTTCTGGGTTTTCAGCTGCTGTTGGTACATCTCAAGCTCCAGCACGCATTTCTTGAATCTCTTGAAGGGCTTGAAGACATCTTCGTAGTGCTCGGCTGCTGAGATTAGCAGAGGGAGGACTCCAAGCACAACACCAACCACTTCAAAGCCTGACATCGGAATAATGAACACTTGTTGGAGTACTGAGAGGTACTCGAATTGTGGAAAATGAGGTCTGAAGGTCTTCCTTGACCTCCTGGGGAAAAAGATGCGACTATGGCTGGCCTGGTCGTTCAGCCTCTCGGGCTGCCTTGTGGCTGTGTGCATGCATGACAGCGCTTACAGGACTGTATTCGGGGCTGTGCAGCTATGATGCAGCCTCATCACACGCGACGACAGCTCATCTTTCGAGCACTCTCCCAATGTTCTCTCCGTTGAGAAGATTACTCAAAACTTCAAAAGCTGTATCAAAGCATTGTCTACAGAATCGGTGCACAGGAAGCCTGTGACGACATCTTACTGGAATGCAAAACGAGAGGGAGACGGTAGGACCTGATCATCATGAAGCGCACCACGAATAATTCTCTGAAACCTCACGAGGCTGCCACTGAAAAGAGCGGGGACCATGGTCGGACTGTTGAAATGGCTGCTACACTCGATAAGATGCCAGGTACAAGGCCTGGAAAGAAGAATACCACGCCAGTTGATTCCCTGCAGTCTGGGGATGATACATTAGCAGGATGGATAGATGGAACAGCCGTTCAAAAGACTACAGATAGTCTTGGCGACAAGGCCACTCAAGAGCATACGGGGTTTGCATGGAGTCTGTATCATCACACACTGGAGCTCTTCTCCCTCCTCTTACTTCCCACACTGGCCCATGTGGCAACCTTTACTTCGCCATTCGATAAACAGGGTGAAAAGTCCATCAAGAAATCTCTAGGTAGATTGTACCTATGGGGTGGTGGGTTTTCAGGTGGTAAATTGGAAAGTGTGCTGGACGAGTCCGAGAGTTTACGAGAAACTGCTGTGGAGTCTCTTGCCGCCATTGGAAAAATATTGCTATTCAGTAAGTCAGAGAGTTCTATGCAATACATTTAATGCTGATGGAATTGCTCTGTAGAGCTGGCTCCCAATCGTTCGGCGCACTCCAATGCATCAGAAGACCCCAGAATCAAGCAAGAGATCCGCAACTTAGGTGTTCTGGTCGAAAAAGCGCGCATCATCACCGAGAGTGATTACGAGAGCGACGAGTCCTCAGCCAGTACAGATCCGACACAAAACGACTCTTTTGATATCATAACGTCATTAGGAGTGTATGTAGGGTGTCTCATGGAGTTACTTCCTTCGATGGAGGAGACTCTGAGTTCTCTGGATTGGGAAGACGGCGACAATCAACACCGTCAGCCGATCGACTTCCAAATCTCAGGACCAGCGCAGCCATATGTCCTGAAAGTGTACGACAAGTTTCCGTTGGCTGACATGCACTTAATGCACCGACTGGGTGAAGCCAATTGGCAGCGTCACATGTCCCTACGGGCGATGGGCAATGAAGAAGAGGCAGAACAGCTTCCTCAGGAGCTGCCAAAGATCACATTTGTTGCAGTTTCCGAGTTTCAAGACTCTGGTCTGGGCTCTTCACTACCAGCACGATCGACTTATGCAGCTACTGTTGCATCACACTCATCATTTCAGACCACAGCGGATGAAAAAGACAGTGGGAGTCTTCGAGTCCCTCCAACTCCTAAAGAAGTCTCAGATGGTGAACCTTTCAACTGCCAGATATGTGGCCAGTTCCTATCCAACATCAGAAACCGCGTTGACTGGAGGTGAGCTACTATATAATAAGCTGCCATTCTTGTGCCTGCACTGACATATCCACAGACGACACGTGTTTGCAGATCTCAAGCCTTACCTTTGCACATTCCCAGGGTGCAAAGACGAGTTCAAGACGTTTGCAACTCGAAAGCTATGGGAAGAACACGAATTCGGCAAGCATAGACTGAACCGGTATTGGGCTTGCTCAACATGTCAACACAAAGCCAAGTCTCCGGAAGACTGGCGTACCCATTTGCTTCAGGCTCATAACTTCCCCTTGTCGGACAGCCAATATGTTCTTGATGCCCGCTTGGTTGAGGTTCAAGAGCCAGTACCAATCGAGTCACTAAGCTGTCCACTCTGCTTGGAAATCCCTGGAAAGTCACAAAGGCATTTTGCAACACATGTTGGAAAGCATATGGAAGGGATCGCCCTCGCTGCATTACCCAGAGATGAAGAGTCAACGGATACCGAATCGATAGCCTCATACATGTCGGACGCGATTGATCCGAGACTTCTAGATTATCATTCTTCTAAAGAGATGGCCTCAAATATGTCAGACTCGATTGACGCAAGACTCCTGGGTCATCCTTCTTCTCAAGATAATATTTATCGGACTTTGGACGAGCCTGGCCAAGGACGAGACGAAATAATCGGTGATGGACAAGTTCAAGTTCCAACAATGGCCCCCACTGGCACACCAGTTACCCAAGTAAGTTTTTTATCCACTATGACACTCCTGAATCAACATCTAATACAAATACAAAGTTTGACTGGAAGAGCCCAAGTCAGGGAGATGCAGGCTTCGCATCGGAGCCGACTGGTGGATTACATCCTGCTCTCACGACTGAAGTCCAATCACCCCTACCGAGCGAATGGGCGTCAGTGCCATCGATGAGTCGCATAACATCGAGATTAATTGCATCGCAACGATTCACTCGGACGGAAGAGATACCACCCCCCTTCAACTCCAATTCCTCTCGAGAAAATCCAACCGCCATGGGCTCGGGCTCCCAAGAACAGCCTTTGCCCTCCTACACATTTTCGCACCAAGACCCCAAGCCCTGGGTGTCGCAAGAAAGCGGCATGGTAGAAGATCCTGCTGACTTCATTATGCGAACAATGGGCAATGGATTGTCTCCTATATCGCCAGCAACTATTAACACAAATAATCAGGTTTCAACAAGCTATTTCAATTTACAAACAGCTTCGTCTTCAACACCAATATCTGACTCGCTCACGAACGCGACAACATTGACAAGCTACATGAGCCGCCAAAATAGTCTTTGCAACGGCCTCGTCGATACAATGAAGTTCAATTCGAGCAATCCACCACCTGCTGATTCATACAATGATCACTCAACGTTTGATCAAGTTGCTCGTGTTTCTTCTTCTCGTCAGGCAGTGGCTGAGCAAGCCTCCGAAAACCCCAAACCAAGTGATTATATCGGAGTTAAGATGAAGGAAAAGCCGGTTTTAGTTATAGGAGACTCGGAAATCGACTCAGATGACAGCGAACTAGACGA
This sequence comes from Cadophora sp. M221, assembly GCA_017366145.1. Classification (NCBI taxonomy): domain Eukaryota; kingdom Fungi; phylum Ascomycota; class Leotiomycetes; order Helotiales; family Ploettnerulaceae; genus Cadophora; species Cadophora sp. M221. Next base: position 28,446 of record JAFJYG010000578.1, read on the forward strand.
TAAGTCAGCAACTCGAAGGCTGTCGAGTAGTTTGAGTGAAGAAGCTAGCAATCGTAACGACATCCCTAGGGCCACGGCACGAAGCAAGAAAAAGATTCCTGCCGCGCCAAAGAAGTGCAAAGAACCCGGGTGTGGCAAGGAGTTCAAACGTGCCTTCCACCTCGCAAAACACGAAGAAAAACATTCCCGTCCTTGGAAATGTCCATTTGAAGGCTGCAGATACCACAAACTTGGCTGGGAAACCAAGAATGATTTAAATAGACACCACAACGAGAGGCATAACGCTGGGCAAACGTTCTTCGAGTGCCACTTTAAGCCGTGCCCTTACCAATCGAAACGCGAGTCAAATTGTAAGCAGCACATGGAGAGGGCTCATGCTTGGGAATTTGTGCGGGGGAAGAGCACAATCAAACGAGGATCCAAGCGCACAGCCACGCAATCGTCGATAGCCAAACCGGACCTGTATGCCTCAATTTACGATGATGGCCACCTGAAATACGCAGCACCTCAGCCGGTTGAGAACTCTGGTTTTACTATAGCTCAAGCCCACGGCTTCAGTGATGGGGGGAGCGGACTTTTCAACACCTTCTATGAACAGCATAGAGAAGCAACTATGAAGATTGTACCCGCACATCTGGACTCAGGGCAAATGCACCCTAGCTATCCCCCATCGGTTTACCCTCCACAGCCCGTGGAGGTTGATCTGAATTCGGTAAGGACATTGCCAAACCCATCGGGTTTAACTTCGGTTTCCAGCTTCATGGAAGGGGACCCGCCACTTCTATCCCAAGGATATAGAGACACACCGGATGGAGGATCAAATATACCCAGAATGTGGAAAAGTCAGAGTGTTAATCAAAGTCAAAGTCATGATCCGTCCAAAAATCCGTTAGCTGAATGGTACTCAGCTAATGACGGACCCTGGAGCTCCTTACCTGGTAAAGTTGGCACAGAGTCTATGCAAGGGGAGTCGGCAGTTCTGTCCCAAGGATATAGAGACACACCGGATGGAGGATCAAGCATGCCCAGAATACCGAGGACTCAAAGTGATGGGCAAAGTCATGATCTGACCAAAAAGCCGTTCATTGATTGGTACTCAGGTACTGACGGACCCTGGAACCCTCCTTCAAAAATGTTGCCACAGACACCCCCCTCCTTCGAGGATGTCTTCTATTCTTCTCCAGTGTATGCCGGAGAACCAGAACAACACCAGGAACAGATCCAGCATCCTGCCTTACAGCGCTTTATTAACGAACCTCAGCCCGACTTCATTACTACCACTTCCAATCCGCCTCGAGAACTCCCACATGATGACGTAAATCACACCTCGACAACAACGTCTTTCAGCCGTCGTGGTTTTCGCCACAGATTGCCCAAGGAAGAACCGTATTATGGGAAGTAGGGTGTATGAAATCGTTGGCAAGGATTCTCATCACTCCATGTGTTAGTAGTCAAGCGATCGCTTGTGATCCATGGCTACTCCAGCGAAGAAGCCAATCTTATCTTTGTTGCGACCCAGCATGTAGTGCAGAAAAAACATAGCACCGGGTGAGTATCATCTTAGTGTTTAGCTCCAAAGAGTCTCCAGAGACCACGCTTCAACGTTTGCGGTGCCAATATTTAGATATTTTGGGGGATTGGATGTCGCCAGGGCCCGGTTTTTGAGTCCGGTTTCTTTAGAACGCCTTGGAAAGCATGTGAATTGCATGTTTTGGCAGTTGGTACTGCTTCAGACTGCCCCCTAGCACTGCCTGACATACATTCTCTCACCGGAGTGATGGGCTGAACAGAGGAGATACCATACTCGATAGCCCATGGGTGGATGGGGAAAGGGTGGCCGCTATCTCATGGGCTTCCCGGGTGTCTCGCACCTCAGTCTACCCATGACTACCACAACAATACCTGTGTTGCTTGCATCTGAATGCTGCGAGAGATACCAAAGGAAGCATAGACACACTTGGCTGGGGAAGATAGAGGGCAAATTAGCTGAGAGAGCGGTTCAAGATGGGAGACGATTTCAAGGAGTGGTGAATGAGGGGCAGGTGTTTGTAGATTGCCGTTCTCAAAAAGTTGAAATCCAAAGTTTCTTTTCTACGGTCGACATTTATCTAGCATCTCGCAATTGAAATCAAACAATGCTGAGTGAAGGCGAACTTCTGGTGCTCTGTTGGGTTTTCGCTTAGCAGCCGTGCTTGGTTCTCTCCATATGACTTCCTAAGATATCTTCCTTCTATTTCTTTCAACAAGGCGAAATCGTGTACAAAAATTTGCAGCTACACAGCAATGGTGATGTACATGTTCATACCAAACATCGTTGTAGACTACTACTACAGTAAGCAATCGACGTCCCCTATCCATGCCTCAAACCCTGATCAATACCTAGAAGCTCTTCAGTGCCATGATAGTCTCCTCTGCAAGATCGAAGAGCTCGCTACTCAATTTGTGTATGGTGAGTCACAAGGCCTTACCACAATCTGGAACTGATATGCGTAGCCTACATGCGCTCTGCCGTTTCCAAGCAGGGGCACCAACGCAGCGCATCCAAGAGCACGGATCGTCACACATTACCTGTCGTAAACATCGAACTCTTGGTCTTCTGGGTAGTTTCTGCATTCCTCTTCTACTTCTTACTCAAATTGGCCATCGCTTCTTGGCGCCAATTCTACCATGAGGTTCTCGAAAACATGACTTGGATGGACGTTGAAGCTTTTGTTGAATCCCCGGCAGCGACGCTCATTACATTGGCTTGTATCCTTCAACCGTTTATTTGGAGCTACCATCTTGGTATGTGGACCTTGAAGACTAGTATGGCTGCGCTTGAGAGCCTGGGCTTCGAGATGGGAGTCGGGGGCTGGACGATGGAAGGGGGACTCCAGGAATAGGAGGTGATAACAATTCTGAATTGAAGCTACTTCTGGCATCATATACCATTTAAGGGCATGCCATGATGTTTGGGCAAGCCCAATTTCTCATCCAAAACTGCCGAACAAGGCGAGTCTATCCTCAGGGACCATGATGAAATTCCCATCGCAGCGAATCAAATACAATACCATCAGTCTGAAGCTATTGCATTGGGTGCTGAGGAAAGTTCTTCTGTTCCTTCTGTTCGGTCAGTTCTATCCATGTCACCAAATTGCCTGCCTCGCTTATTTCCAGACTGATCAACACCACGAAACCTTCAATCTTGCGACTCGCCCGCAAGAGGTGAGAAGGTCAGATTGACGGTGAAACAAATTTTTTCTCGTTTCGCCCCCAGACTCTTCTAAGAACAAAGCCCAGAATGTTGAAGAAGTCCAATAGTCACGTGTATCATGCGATTACGTAATCAATCAAACGCCCTCCCGCCCGGCTGCTGGGATTGGTCTGCAGCACAAGCAGGGCAAACTTCCTTTCATCGTGCATGAGGCAGCCAACCATTGTTTGATTCACTGCACAAGCAATCCCCAGAACCTTCACGTTTTTAATGATCTTAATGCCGCCATCTCCTGTGCTGAGTCGGAGTTTGAGCATTTTACAAAACTTCCTAATCACGAAGAACGGCAGCTCACCGCTCAATCCACATCGCGGGAAGGATCTCAACGCCGTTGCATGGATCTCACTGCCCATACCAATCACCGACATCCACAGGTACCCATGGAGCCCCTAGTAGCTCCTGTGACTCCGAAGGTTCAGGAGCATCGAACTGAATTGCCTCCCCCTCCTTGGAGTCCCATCACACCCCCACGACGCATCAAAGCAGACCCAGAACCAGAGCCATACTTCAACAGGACAGCTTTCGTCAATGAACAACAAACTCGCTTGTTTAGAGACCCAAGAGCGGCTCTACTGTTGCACACCTATGAGGCAGCGGATACTTTCTTCCCTAAGACATACTACTCTCATCTCGCTCCTCAAGGCGCTCACATTCTTCGCCATGGACAAGCAGCCCAGACAAGAGATGAGATTGCAGATGCCGACTTCTTAGCTGTGAATTTGAAGGATCTCGATTTCTGGCTTGAACATGGCTCTGGAGGCAAAGTCATGCTGCTTCGGGACCGACCGTGGTCGACTGGTCGCCCGGCTACTACCTCTATTGATATGCTCCATGAAGCTGCGGCAATAGATCCTGAGATGCTCATCGATGTCCAGGATTATGGACAGACATATTCTGATGATCATCCTGCGGTACGGCAAATGAAGCTGCAAGAGGCAATAGCACGGATGCAAGACCGCTCTAAGGCACCCATCAATGCACTCAATATCGAATGCAAAGAAGAGTAAGTCTACATGCAGCTTCCCTTTGGTCTGTCCTGGAGAACAAGAAAATAAGGCTCGAATGCTTCAAAGGCTCTGCAGACCATGACTAACTTCAGTATCTTCTAGACTTCTCATACCCCCACCACTGGTCAAGCACTGTAGAGAGCTCGTAAACGCTACACGTTATGCTTCCTCTCAAGCTGTACGACTAGCAGGGCATCTGACTGAGATCGGGAAGAAGACTACGGAGACAATCCACACGCATGCAGTAGATATTCAATCCTGTATCAAATTCCAGATCAATGGCCAAGCTGGAGCATTTTCATCTTGGCATATGGACAATATGGGCGTGTATACATGGTAAGCCGAACGTCCACGGGTCTCATCGAGATGTTCGAGAGGGATTCCGGAGCTATCAACACACAAGATACTGATCTGCATGCAGGGTGACTTTAGAGCCAAACATAACATATACCTACGCCGCCGCAATGGAAGACTCCGCCATAGCAGCCCGCGATTACGAGAACTACTACTCAATACCCGAAGACGAGTCCGTCCTCAAGCTCTGGGCCATCATCGTAACCAGCACACCAGCCGAGGATGCCGAAGCCCGAGCCGGCTTCAGCAAGCACGGCGAGGACTGGAAGCCCAACCCGAAATGGATCAGAGTCCTCGCCCTAACTCGCTTCGACACGCTGATCATGCCACCAGGCACGATCCACGCACCCATCACAGTGACGGACTGTCTCTTCCGCGGCGGCATGGTGATGCAGAAGCGCTACATGAAGGACACGATGCAGCACTGGAAATTCTGCTCCTTGTACCCCTTCTGCACGAACGAGAAGGCGCCGAAACAAACTCGTTCCGTGATCGATTATCTCGAGCGAGTTATCTTAGCTAATCCCAAGGAGTACGGCTTTGGGGAGGACTTTGACGCGGCGCTGTTCAGGGAGGAGTGTAAGCGCATCTCGGCCGTGGCGTTGAGTTGTTCGTGTAAATCGGGCTGTACGGGACGCGGCTGTAGTTGTTTGACGTATGGGCAGAGGTGTGGGCCGGGATGTCATAAGGGGAAGAAGTGTAGTAATCCTTGTGGTGTTCATGAGACTGGTCCGCCTGCACCGATACCAGCGCAGGCTGCGATACCGACGCCGAAAGTTGAACCACCTGCGATTTTACCGCCGGCTTTCGCTGCGTAGAGGTAGGCATGGCATCGTATGGCATGAGAATGGGGGCTTGGAGTTGAAGCTGGCGTTAAGTGTTGGGAAATCTTGCTCGGGAGGCGTATTGCGAAAGAGATGGAAGTTGGCATGCTAGGGAGTAAATTTGCTTTGTCTGCTCGGGAGGTCTGTACGTATTTCGGTTTTTACCTTACTTACCTTCTGCATTTCGGCTTTTGTGAGTGGATAGATGGATGGGTCAATAATACCAAAGTCTGGTTTTTTGTTTGCAAGGGATGATCGATCATCTGAATATCAATTATTCCTAATGATAGCCTTAGCTATCTTAAAACGGCTGAGCTGACTAGCTTATAAGAGAGTTAGCGGTTGTGGAAGTGAGGGGAGGTTGATGGTGAACCAGGCATAAACGAGAATATAAGTTCTAATTTTCTGAGTCATGGGGAAGTAACCCCTCTAAGAAAATTGACAGTGAGAGATTTTCAGTTGGGATGACCGAGAAATTCTTAATGGTCTGATCTCCGATGTTACGTGCATTTGATATGCCATCATTGGTGTGAGATAAAATTTAAATTTCGGAAATGCTGTTGATAGCAAACGCCCCTAAGATACATAGTTATATATGTCCTCTTTTTTCCCTCGCGAACTCCAAGAAATGCTGCTATGCTATGTCCATACTTGCTTCCTATGCATGCAAAAAGGTATCCATCCCAACTCCCCTACCCAAACACAAACCCAGCCTAAGCAAGAACAAAAACAAAAGAAATTCCCAGACACATACAGCCAAATAAACAAGTAAACAAAGGGAAAAAAATCCATACCCAAAAATCATCATCAC
>JAFJYG010000579.1:0-34629 GCA_017366145.1 Cadophora sp. M221
TCTCGTGGGTTGGAGTATTTTAAAATGGAACGGTTTTTTTTTCTTGATCGGTAGGAACCCCCCCCCGGGGGGGGGGGGGGGTGTAGAAGGGTTTCAAAGTACATTTGTCGGCCAGTGTTCACTGGTTGCAATCTTTGTTGCATGTACTACAGCTGTTGGGGATAGAGGCGAGGTAGAAAACGTAGCCGTGGATACATGTTTTTATGTGGGGGACGTCGCTGCTTTTGGGGGGGGGGGCTTGTGTCGTGATCGATGGAGCCGGCTGTTAGAGGTGTACCTCCTGCCAACTGCTTGCTGATGTCCTCGGTCATCCTATGATGATTTTAGTATGAGCCGTGCTGTAGAGGGTGTATTGATGGATGGAGAATCTGAGAGACATGTTACGTACAAGATGAATGGATGGACTTCTTTGTTGGACATTGACCAGGCCCTACAGTGTAGATTGGCTATCAAAGTATCCAATTTGCCTCAAGGACATCTTCGGCAACGTCACAGCACCGCGCTGGGTGAGAAATGTTCTTCTTGGGATCATGGACGCCCCAATTCTCCTTTGATTATACTCTGAAAATACCCTGCATCCATCTCGGCAGCTTTAATCATTTTACCACCCTCAACAAGATCAACGAAGTTTTCTCAGCTCTCTTGGTGGTACTTCCGCGTCGTCGTACCACAAGGTCATATTCATCGCATCGAACAGAGATTGACTAGTAGCTTGAAGCCAGCGAGTCTCCAGTCCGGTCGCCATAGATTTTCCTTGTGCAAGAGCATCTGACTGGTCCTCAGCCAGTTCGACTGTCCCGGTTGTTTTGAGAATACTCAGTCCACCAGCCACCACTCCGTTGGTGACATCTTTGATCGTAGAGAGCGCAGCTGGGTGTTCTAGAAACTTGAGGATCTTCGCAAGTGCGAAAAGGACTGTTTAGATCATGTGAAAGATCCGTGGGATGTGAGCGAACTCACCATGATTCCAGATAGGTGCGCCAGCCCCCACAAACCCGATCCCGACGATGTCGAGAACGGTGTTGAGCCAGTTGTTCTTGTCAGACGTCGAGAGTGGGCAGAATGATTTTATGGCCGTTTCCATCTCGGAAAACCCCTGTGTTTACCCAGCGGCAATAAAATCTTCGGGAACGAATGCGAGATGTGTGACAGGTCTTCTACTTTTGGACTTCGGCTTTGGCGAGCAACCAGATTAGAACAGCTCTTGTGGTTAGGTTGAAAATCCACAAGATATGATTTATTCGATGGGAGGATTCTGAATAAGTTTGTGAAATCCAATCTTGTCAGATGCGACTCCAGAGTCTTATGATCTCGATATATTATCTCGAGAGTTGCGACTGGGCCCGGGACTTGGCCACGGATCACTTCAACAAGAGGATTGATTCCTTTCCCCAGCAAATGACATAGAACCCGACGAACAGGTAGGTATATTAGCATATTCTTTAATATACATGTACTCTGTACATACTCGCGGTTCTACGCAGAAGACCTTTAACGGAGAGATACATATTTACAGTAGCAGCTCGAGGTCGTCGCATTTTCACGACGACCAATGCCCTCTGATTTTGCGATGTGCAACAAAAAAACATACCCCTTCCTCTCATTCTGCACTTCCTGGGGTGAGTAGGCCAATGAGGACCCCAGCAGAGTGAAATGTGATAGAGGTCTCGTGATACCTCCATGGGTATCACGTGGACTGGTATTTCGCCCGAATTGACCCGAGAACTGAGAGGATTGGAAGAAATATCTGCCGATGCAGCGAGGAACGGGGGAGGGATGTGGGTGACCCGGATTTAAATGATGGAGGAAACATATTTCCATGCCTTCTTTCTTCATTTCTGTTCTCATTCTCACTTCCACTAACTCGCTCACTCACTCGGTCTCTCCTGGCCTGCTCTCCAGTATTGGGAAAGAACAAACGGGAAAGAAGAGAAAGGGAAGAATAGAGGAAGAGTAAGAAAAATTTTCCTATTTACATACACCCGCGTTGTTTGGCCTGTCTATCCCAGAGTTTCGTTATTAAAGGAAAAAGAAGTAGTACACACATAGAGAGAACTCGTATCCTACGTCCCCTCGACCTGCCTGACTTCATTCAGTCTGCTCAACTTCCACCATCAGTCCCAGCAGATGCACCGTTCTTATTCTCGAGATACATCACGTCCGAATGCCTTGGACTTCAGCCAATCAAGAACGACTAGGACCCGATTGCGAGCTGGAAAGAGTATGTTAGTATGAGTGGGTCTAAGGGTGTTGATGGGGGCAACTTACTGCTGAAGCACATGCTCAAATACGCACTTCTCCAGAAGAGATACGTCAACCCTCCACCGGTAGCGAAGTTACCATTCAACCAGCTCACATCAGCCACGGCTCTTTCACTTCCAATGTAGGCAAGGGAACCTTGATGGGTGTAGTGGAACGGCTTGATATCCTTAATCCTGCGCAATTGCTTCTCGTGGGACTCGATTTGCTTTGCGACCTCTGCGGTGTTTCCTGGCTGTAAGTTGAGGTTTGAGCTGAGATCATGGATCTGAGTCTCGATTGCCTCACTCTTGGCCATGGTGTTGAAGAGACGGGCTAGGAAAGCTCCCTCTTGAGAAGCAACTTGGGCAGTTGGGGCGTATCCAGCAACAGCGCAGTCACCAGTGGCCCAGATATCCTTGGTACCTTGGACGACCAAGTACTCATTCACAGCCAAGCCTCTTCTCGACTCCTTCTGTGCTGGGATAGAGGACATCAGGTCTCTGACAACGGGTCGGACCGCGTTTCCGGTAGCCCAGACAAGGAGACCATATGGCATGACCTCCATCTTCTTCTTTCCATCCGGACCAGTTGCCTCGGCTTCGACAGTCGTCTCGGTGACCTTCTTCACAGCAGTCTTGGTCATAATGGTAATCTTCTCCTCCTTGAAGGTCGATTCGGTATATTCGATCAATTGCTTGGAGAACATGGGGAGGACGTTGGGAAGAGCTTCGATCAAAGTGACCTTGAACTTGTCACTGATCTCGGGAATCCACTTCTTGATATCCTGGTCGAAGAAGTCCTGGAGCTCACCAGCGAATTCCACACCGGTAGGTCCACCTCCGACAACAACCATGTGAAGCAAACGCTCTACCTCTTCTGGGGTTTGGTCCTTGAAAGTAGCGGTCTCTACACAGTCCATGATCTTCTTGCGAATAGCCTGGGCATCACCGATTTCCTTCAAGAAGCAGGAGTGCTCCTTGACACCAGGAATACCGAAAGTGGCATTCTCGGCGCCGACACTAACAACGAGCATATCATACGCGACCTCGGTCTTGCTGGAAGAGCCCTTGATCTCAGAGTTATCATCAATGTAAACAATCTTTCTCTCATGGTCAATCTTGGTAGCTTCTGCTTCGTAGAACTTCACAGCTGCCTTCTTGTGCCTGGTTATACTCCGAATGGGCTCCATGATAGATCGATGTTCGACAGTTCCAGTTGTGCATGATGGAAGAAGGGGAGTGAAGAGGAAGTAGTTTCGAGGAGAAATGACAATAACATTGTAGTTTTCGGTGTCGAGCTTCTTCAGAAGGGATACGGCACCCCAACCAGTACCTGTTGAAAGTTAGAGGCTAGAAGGAAAGTTTGGGAATTGTCAATTGAATTAATACCTAGAATAACTAAGTTCTTCTTGGTTGGGTCGGGCTCGAACTGGTCATCGGGGTGTCTGAGGTCGTAAACTCCATAAGCTAGATAAGCCGTTCCAGCAATCGCAGAGAGGTATGTGAGGCGCCAGACGGTCTTGAAGAACGGAAATCTCTTCGAATTCTTCACAGGCTTCACAGGAGCAATATCGGCGTAGGCACGACGGGAAGTTTGGTGCAACTTGCTCCTTTCCATGAGGATCCGGGAGGTCGGTTGCGCACGTGTGAGGGCTGAAGGTGCTGTCGCAAAGGACCGGCGAGCTGCCGCGCTGAAGCCAATTGATGAGGCAGGAAGCCTCATCATTGTTTTTGTCGTCGTGGACGCCATGCCTCCAGGTAGGAGAGAGATGGGAGGAGAGTACAATTAGGTACTGTAGGAAGTTGAAGATATTTTGCTGACCCTGAGCAAAGCTCTTTTTGCTGAGCTTGGTCCAGGTAGGCCCGCTAATCTATGAGCAGGGTTGGGCCTTAGATAAGGAATAAGCAAATCTGGTGCAGGCGCTCCAATCCAATCCAATCCGATCCAGCAAGGCGTGGGGACAAAAAAAATCACTCAAGCCTCAATAAAATAAAATAGTGAGAGTGCATTTTTCTTTGCAATGGAAATTCCTTCTTTTCTATTGAAATTTCTGTGAGTCATCCAAGCAAATGCTTTTCTTTCTCTTGTCGTTCTTGAATTGCAGGACATATGGAGTGCTAAGTACGGCATTTATCTCCCGAACAGCCTCGGAGAGTTCCCGAACCACCGAGTTGACACTGACAGCTCTTCCTCGCCTCTCCTCAGGTAACTTTTCATTGTCCTCCGAGTGCTCTTATTGGTCTTTCCATCTAAGCATCAACTTCAATGGCGTACTTGGATTTTATCTCATTCGAGTCAAACTTTTCGGGCAACTCAACCCGACGGCTCTGCGGAGATTTAGAGGGGAAGGCCGCTAAAGGATGGGATTCGTGCTTGTTTCTGCAAGGCAATGATTGTCTTCACTTCGACCGAGTGGACTCTCAATGAGGGCTCTCGGAATAATGAGGGTGTGTTTTCAGCTCTTATGTCACGGCTCCTTTAGACAACATATCTACGTAGGTAGCCAAAATGGCATCCTCCCACCATCCGAGTTCGAATCGAACGAGAGCTTCCGTTCCCACTTCGACGCTTCTAGATAAAAAGAGGCCATGGATATGGAGAGACTCTTAGTACTATGTGTTTTGATACCATATCTTCGTCATCATTGTTCTGTTGATCTTCTATGGCAGCTTCTGTGGCTCCCTCACCATACAGTACAACTTGCATATATCCCCCTCATCATCACAATCCATTTGCTTCACAAAATGGAATCCCATAGACTCATAAATCTTCATGTTTGGTACATCCCGACTCGATTCAAGATAGCACCGCTTCCCCTCTTCGTCTGCCATTTTGGTGACTTCGCGAGCTAGGAGCTTGCCAATTCCCTTGCCTTGCTGGCCTGGCAATACGACCATGATGTTGAGGAAATAGTATCCCTTTGGGTCTGTCCAGATCTCCGATTGGGCTTCTGCTTGCCTGTCTTTCCAAATATAGTAGCGCTGTTATCATTTTAGTGATATGGTGACTTGGTTGGAGAACCAGATCGTCTGTTTGGACTAGGCGAGGTATCAAGATACAACAAGCGCTATTCTCAAAGTGAACGGGTGGGCTTGCGAAGTGGAAGAAGGAATGTTCTCTGTGACGAGATTGGGTTCAAATCGGATGTTGCAACCTGTGATCTCACTTGAGATCTACGATCCCGGGTGACCACCGATCTCAGACTTGACAACACCAGAATCGGAAGGAAGCTCTTAATAGCCTCGTTCACACGGCTATAGTTCGTTTCGAAGACCATGAAACAGCCTTACGCACCTTGACGTTCAACCCACCGCGGCCATACCAAAGATTCATGCCGACCTGTTGAGTCCACATCTTCCATCCTTCCCACCATTCTCCCCAAGTTTCTTTCGGCTCGGCAGGTCTTGGTGGCATCCACCTTTTCACTCATCAGTACTTTACAGCTACTTAGTAGCTCGAATTCCAACACTTACATGGCAATTCCCAGCACCTTCTCATTGTCGTCGAATTCCTTCGCGACATAGAACAGAGCATTACTAATGCCCCATCGACAACGGATCCCCAGCGACACACGGTTTCGATTTAGGTTAAGCTTTGATCGCCAGGGGACATCAGCGATCTGGCAAATTCCCGTAAGGCATAAAAGAGTCGTCAAGTCTGCCTTGTGGCAAGGCACATTTCAGATCTCAAACTTCGAAACGAGGTCTCTATGTGAAGACGCCGCGGCAATTGCCAAGCCGTCCACGCTCCTCTGAAGTCTTCCACGAATGCCGAGACTCACCTTTGTTCGGTCATTGTATACCCACTGCCAGAATTAGCAATGTGTTCCGCGGTACGACGATACTCCAAAAAGAAAACAATAACATTGTGTTTCCCATCCATCAGTTAGAACCGATTTCTGAGGCACAATTGCATCGGTGCGAGCTCACGGACTGGCGTTTCAACACCAAAGCATGAGGATACGGAGTCTGGTGATGTCGGATGTCTTACGAGATTATAGGGATCATCAGCGAAAGCTTGTTGAATCGCCGTTACCGCACCGGGGATATCGGCTTCAGTCAAGCGTGAGATCTGGATTGTCATCTTTTACTGGCCACCAGCAAGTCGAAAGTCTTGAGTTTGGTCAATTCAAAGGAGAGGAGGAACCCTTTGAACTCGCAACTTGAAAGGTGGGGGTCCTGGTGAGACATCCTACCAATCATTTCACTCAGAATTGAAGTAGTGGTTCTTGGAGTTACTTGATAAGAATTGAGGACGGCGACGATAAGAAGTTGCTGCTTGGCAGGCACTTGGTCATGCCGTTCTGCTCGCAACATTTTTGTGGAACATCATTCCGCGTTAAGCTTCAAGAATGAGTCTCATACTGCACATAAGCTCATTTATGAGACTCTTCATGTTCAAACTTTCTATCACTACCGGTAGACATTCGGATCACCATGAAATTGTCCAGCCAGCGGCAATACGGTACAGCTGGGCCGCCTCAAAGTCTAAAGCTCACCAGGACAGTAAATTCAGACCATGGGCTTTACTATGGACTGTTTCATTACCACACTTTTCAAGATGAAGAGATTATTTTATGCACTCAAGTCCAGTGGCTGAGCTTTCTGTCATGGCCCAAAAAGATGAGCCTCAGCCCGAGTCGTTCAGATCAACTATCCAAGTTGGATCTGATCCGATGAGGGGCCATTTGACCCGAGATGAAATGACCTCAGCATCTCCAACGAGCCAAGACTTCATATATATGAACATTCCACTTGCTCGAACTCTTATATTTTGTGTAGTTACTGGTTTCGTCCCATGATCTAGTTTGGGCCCGCATGAGCAATTAGATGAGCTTGTTTGAATAACGTCTTCAATTTTCTACCATAGCTCCTCTTTGGACCCTATTTTACGTTCACACTGAACGCTGAAGCTGTCTGAGAGGTTTGACGAGGATATCGTGACGACTTGCTTGTCTAGGTAGTGTTTTTCCAGGCGAGAAGGGAGGGCTTCTTAGGAGGTCATGAGAAGTACCGGTCGTCAGGACTCGATTGGTGCGGCAACTTTCCTCCCAAGGAACCAATTCGACTCTGGCCTATCCCTCTTCAGCTTGGCCATCATTTATCCGCAATGAAAGCATGGAAGTCCTCCCGGAATGGAGCATTTGCGGGGGCACAGACGCGAGTTTTGAAACAGGAGAGGCAGCAGACCCCTGAGCCCGAAACAGCAGCCCTGTCTCGCTTGCTTCTTCGCCATGCAACTGCGGCCCATCCTCATCCATCCTCACCCAAACTCTACGGAGTACACCACCAGTCCACACAACAACACAGCAGTGGAGATCCGCTTTGTTGTGGCTCGCATGCTCAATGCAATGCTGGTCCCTGCCCCAGGATCGCCGACAAGATTCATCTCACTGCTGCTGCGCTGTGAATGGCTCACAGCCCCCAGACAAGCGGAGCCAAGTACGTGTGGATGGCAAAGCTGCGGTCTCAGATCACTCAGTCGCGAGGTTGTCGCAACCACGGGGTCGAGTCGAGTCCAGTCCAGTCCAGGACCGTATGGTAACTCCAGTTGGGTCCAGTCTTAGCACCAGCAGCTCTCCAGGATGTCGCATGTACTGTAGGTCCGCTACGACATGAACCACAAACCTCTATGCGGTCCTCCAGCGCCTCAACCCCGAGTCTCTGACGCCGGGCTGAGACTACTTCCCTCGCTTCCCTCTGATGCCGACGACGCCTAGTCTCCACCTGCAGAAGCGTCCTTGAGGGCAGCAGTAGATCTTCATTCCTGATACACTCTTTTCTCTTCACTACTTTTCTTGGTCTTTCATTCTCTTCTTCACACGCTGGCTCGTGATTACATTCTTGGGTTGGATTCCATCTTCGAGAGAGGTTAACACTACAGCTATTGAACACCACCACCACGACTTTTTATCACACAGCTGGACTATTTACGAGCATCACTGTATGCTCAGCGACCTCGGGCATTGTGGCGTACGATACGACGAAAGGCCAGCGAGAGCCTGGTAGAGCATGAATACGACAATGGCACCAGTGGATCAGATACGCAATGGCCTGCTAGGAGAATTGAACAGGCGGCACGATCCATCGCATAGGTCACTTTTGAGGAGGAAGGACGATGACGAAAAGAATGGGAAAAACAATGATGAGAGGGATGATAACGACGGGCGGGGGAAAAGAGACGATGAGAGTGACGATGAGGGGGAAGGGCAGTCGGGTGGTGGAAGCAAAATGGAAGAGGATGATGATGATATTCAGAGGAGGCCACAGCAGACTCCACCACCCCCCTCACCATCACCTCCAACATCACCAGCGCCGCAAATTGTCTCCACGATGACTATCCCAGGAACGGTATTGGCCCCCTCTACAGTTACACTCACGGCTCCGCCATCAGTCTCTACTGTCTGGATGACAACTGAAGTGACTGCAACGCCATCAACGCCCACAAGGTCACCGACCCCTTCTAGTTCCACTGTTTTGCCAAGTTCATCAACAACCTCCGCAACACCAAGCAACGTGAGATATTCCTCAGATCCAACCATGCCACTAATGTTCGGTACTAACAGTGTTCAGTCGGTGCTCTCTACCATGTTCCCGGCGTCTTCTTTGCCACCCATTCCCACACTTCCACCGTGGCAGTCATTACCAAATATTGATGATAGGCCTCGGAAGGGACTCAATACTGAAGACGACCGACCGTATACCAGCACGACAGCCATGATAATGACAGCCACTAGCACCATATGGACTTCAGTGATCCTCCCACAGACTGCCTTGTCGTCAGCAACTGCCCTGCCTGACTCGGATAGTGAACGTGAAAGAGAGAGGGGTTCCCAGAAAACTGGTCAACTATCGGATCTAGCCGAGCACCTTCTTATTGCTGCAGGTGCAATTGGTATGTCATGATGAATGCGTCCCGTGATGTTCGCTAACCAATCTTAGGTGCCTTTATCATTGTAGCGGCTGGAATTTACTTCCTTCACAAAATGAAGAAAGATCCTCTTGCTTCCGTCAGAGACAGGCGATTTGGCAAGGGAGGTCCACGTGGCTGGTACGGCTGGAGAAAAGAAGATCGGGTTTATGTGGGGGATGAACCTCCGTTTTACTACGGGCAGAACTACGGATCGAATGAAAAGGCGATGTCTAATCAACAGTACATCGAACGACAAAACGATACAAGTTATTCACCCAACGGCATGCCAATCATGACAAACAGAACAAGTGCGGAGGCAGTATCCCGTGCGAACTCACAACGGCAAGATGCAATGCGCCAAATCCACCTAGACACAGCAGTTCCTTTTGTTTCCCAATCTACTCATACATCTCCGGTTACACAGGCTGCAGGTGTTTCCGCTACCCAAGCTTTCTACAATGTGGGACCACAGAATACCGCACTTGCTCGAGAGCCCTCCAGCGCATACAGTAACAGCGGCAACGGCGGCACCCAAATTGTACCCAACTCGAGTCTCGCGGACTACAACAACACGGGACACAAGAATACCCTTCTATCGAGACAGCCTGGCACACAAAACACTTCCTTCACCCAACAGACTATGGGTGGCTTCGATCCTAATCCAAGGGAGGCAAATCACATGAGCTACATGTCCTCGTTGTCTTCTGGATTTGGTGATGGTCTTATTATGCCGGAACCAACCGTGAATGGAGGTGCATCACGACAAACATATCGCCAGTCTCGCAATCCTGGAGTGTCCAGGTTCTCTTGGTCCACTGCAACGCCTCAAACTCCAGGACTGAAAGGCGATCGTGACACCATCTACACCACTACTTCTACGGACTCGGCTCCACGATTCCGCACGGTGAACTCATGGGTTGCTAATCAAGCTGGTCGAGTTGATACGCACGAGCAAAGCCGTGTTCCCAGCATGCCACCACTTCCTCCGTCTCTTCAAGGAACCGGTCTGTCAGATCACCAACGAAAAACCAGCGAAGATCCAGCCTTCCGACACCACCCAGGAGACGAGATCGAGATCACGAAAGGCTCGAGAGTGCCCAGTGCCATCCTGGACACGAAGACACGTGTAAATTAGGGAAATTTTCATGAGCTCATGCAATTTGCATGTTGTCTCGTTCTGTTGTATATATAACTTTTGATTCCTCTGTGTCTGGTACCCAGAAGATAAAATTTAGCATAGCGTGGAGTTGGGAATGGAGGATGAGCGAGGCATGGTGGATGGACGACAGCCAATTATTAATGTCCTGAAGAGAAATCGAGGCCTAAAGGGAGGGAAGGAAAGTGAGAAGATTAGAGTGTATCTAGCAGATGATGTAAAATCTAAAGTCTCGGAAATTACATGATGTGTTTTCAAGTGATAAACTGTGAGAGGGTGAAAGTTGGAATACATAGGTCGCCCGCCTCTTGCCGGCTAGGGAGGCTTGAATAATAATTCTGAGGAACAGAACTTTGAAAATACATGAGACGTCATACTCGAGTACTCGCAAGATCTAAAGTCAAATCTCAAACTATGCTTGTTCTCCATTAAATACTCGTAATCTGTTTGTCTCCAAAGGCTCTCTTTGGTGGCGTTCATGGGAAACTCGGCTACCTGTGTTTTAGCGTAGGCTGACGACTAAAAATAGGTCCGAGCGGTTTAGCTCAGCCTCACAATCATGACCTTTGAGTCGTCAGCCCCGCGAGTTGCGCAGTCCCCTCCAGCCGTTCAATATTTCTCTGCAGTGATGTTGATCTCAAACATCCGTCCTGTTCCTAGACGAACAAAGACTTCTTCACCAACTTAAGCTCGAAATACGACCCGGAACACGAACGATAACAGTCAAGACCGATCGCCATCTCAACAAACCTTGCCTGATACACCAAACTAGAACTCTGCTGCTCCTGCAGCTCGAACAAGATGTTGGACGAGAATCTCCCAACCTTCTTTATCAAGCCTTCTTCCGACAACCCCTCCTCTAGCACCATCTTCCTAAGAGAGAATGGCTCAGAACTACAACCCGAATATACGCTACGACGGCCAGAACCGAACCTCCCGGCATCAAAGAACTGCTATGCAGTAGGCCTTTACGATTCTTACAACCCCGACGTTCTGTATGCAGAGGTGCTAGTCCGTCCCGAATGGCAACAGCCTACACTGTCTGCCGCCGAGATTCGAGCTCAGAATGGTGTCCCGCCTCCTCCTGTACCCATCGTTCCAAATGCTTTCACGGTTCAGCTGTATAACCCAGACCAGCAAGTGGCCGTGAAGCAGATAGCCTCGACATGGAACAGTTCGGCGTACTGGGAGTTTGAGATGCCGCAGAACAGCTTTCGACTACCCTCAGCCTCATCCCTTGATCGAAGCCAAAGCGACCCCGCAGTATCAGATATCACTCCGAAGATTGCATTCAAATGGAAGAGGGATGGCAAGCTTTCGAAGGATATCTCTTGTTTCTTAGCTGGGAAGTCAACAGATGGCAGGAAGAACAAGGAACCGGATATCACAGTGGCCATGTTCAAGAGCGGAAACCTCACAATCTACCAACCGAATATGCATCGTGTAGATGTTGAGGATGTCAAGGGTCTCGAAGTGGTTCTGCTTTTAGGAGCCACTGTCATCAAGGACATTTTCTTCAATGCCAACAGAGAGATGTTCAATATCAGTTCGCCAACAGTTGGGCCACCCGCTTCAAACACAAGACGGAAGAACAGCGGCCCTGTGATTGCGGGGAAACCGACTGCTTCTCCACCTGTGATGTCTGGTGCTGTGATGAACGCCCCGCCTCAAAGACATAATAATATCCCTGCGTCCCAGATTCCTCCACAACCTCCGAGACAGCAGCAGCAGACTTCGGGGCCACTTCCAGCAGACCCTCGAATACAATGGGAGATCGACGCGGAGACCGAGCGACTAAAGAGGATCGTACAAGAGGAAGAGAAAGCTCGCGAGAGAGCAGATCGAGAAGAGCAGAAACGAATCAAGAAGATGCTGGAACAAGAAGACAAAGAGCGTAAACGGCGAGACGCAGAAGTAGCCAAAGAGACCGAGAGATTGAGAAAGCAGTACGGCGTAACGGCCGTCGATCCAGGACCAAGGGTACAATTCGCGCCCTCGATGCCAGCTCGACCACAACCCTTCCCGCAGCACCAGAGCGCACCACACTCACGACCCGTGCCGGTCCCCAGACCGTCTAGTACGCCCACCGGACCTCCACCGCCTGTCAACCACGGCTCATCGAGCAGCAACTGGTTCGGAGGCTCTCCGCCTGCTCAGCGGCCGCAGAACAACAACCCCTATTTGCAAGCACCGGGCAACTCGACGGCTAGCTCGAGCGGCTTCTTTGGGCTGGGAGGGAGAAAGATGCAGAAGAAGAGAAGTGTGTTCTTTTAGTCTTTTTGTGATACCAGGTGTGACAATTGGTTTTTTTTTTTTTTTTTGCATTAGTGGCGTTTTGGGCCGGCGTTGGGATTGTACACGGCATATTCATTATAGGATGGGCTTCTGATTCTTTTTATTTATGAGCAATGATTATGACTGAAAAATTCAAATACGATAAATTTCAAGAGTTCTTGGGTGGTTTGTGGCTTTGACTTTGAACTTTTGTGGTTCTCCATTTCCTCCTACAAGTAGACGCGTGATGTTGTTCGGTTGAGAGATATCGGCGCCGAACTTAAATTTCTCGTGCTGAGGTGAGATTTTTTCTTCAATCCCGGGTCGTCATACTATCTATCTTTCTGTCCATTCCCGTTGTTGATTTTAAATTAAGTGTGTGTGTGTGTGTGTGCGTGTTGATATTACTTGGACTTTGATGTTTTTTGTTTTTTTGTTTTTGTTTGGTATTTTCGGATATTGAATAAGCGAGGGTTGTTCGCCTGCCCTCTGGAAATTATTTATTCCTGACTTTCAGAGGCGATGCAAGGG
Organism: Cadophora sp. M221; assembly: GCA_017366145.1. Taxonomy (NCBI): domain Eukaryota; kingdom Fungi; phylum Ascomycota; class Leotiomycetes; order Helotiales; family Ploettnerulaceae; genus Cadophora; species Cadophora sp. M221. Next base: position 13,115 of record JAFJYG010000579.1, read on the forward strand.
AAATATTTCTGAAATAGACTTGTGACGTACTTTCCTTTGATATGGAGATGGATGGAATGGGATTTGTTGGGTGTGCTGCGTGTTAGGCTACTAAAGATGATGTAGTATGATGTATCGTAAATCAAAATCAAATCAAAATCAAGGCATGATGTCGCAGGAGGATTGTGGTATTAATTCCATAAACACCGTATTAATTTCCACGTATTTATATTTTTATACATGAAGTAAGGTAAATAATACAGGGAGATATACACACATATACTGTACATACATCATTCATCAGCGAAACCAAGAGACCTCAATTGCTGCCCTGCTCCTCTCCAAGCTTTTTTTTAGGACTAGAACCTCCCTCAATTTGGCATCAACCCTGCCACTCACTTGGTTCATAACAGGCAATTCCTCAGGTCTCAGAGCCGCCTTCGCGATCCGCTGTCTCAAGAGTGGGCATACTGAGATAGTACAGCTCGAAGACCATCCAAAGCCGCTTCATACGACAAGATCACCGCTCTAGGAGATCATTGGGTGGGATTAGACGTAACGTCTCCTGGCACTGTGAAAATAGCGATGGGGAAGTACATGATCAGTTTGAGACAAACTTCTTGGACGCCTTGCACTTGATTTGCGCCGTTCTACCTCCTATGTGTGCGCGGAAATCAGGGGCAATTGTCAATATCCCGAGTATAACTGGTATTGACCGACGACCTACTTGTGGGAAATAAATAGAGCGTGTATAGAGGGGTTTGATTGTCAGATCTAAGCCGTGGATGGAAGATGGGCAGAAAATCAAAGGTGAGGATGGATATAGGGTCAGGGGTGATCTAAACCAAAGGAAAGACATTTCGAAACACAACTCGGACTTTAGAAACAACTTTGTAGGACTGTGAGGGAAATAGATCCGTAATGTCAAAGTGTACCGGTTTTTCGGTTCTGCACGGGACATAAATTGAAATAATGTCCGTTTGCTGATAGATGCATTTCTTGAGACTTGATGTGACTCTCCTGGACTCTCTAGTAAGTGGTTGTGTTGATATCAAGCCACCGCGAGCAAAGAAATCGCCGAAATTGAGAAGAGACACGATTGGGTGCCGAGGGAATAAACATGATGCAAAATAATGCAATTACATATTCTGCAGACCCAATAGCTCGGGATTCCAGTAATTGAGGCTCTAGATCTGATAACTACTCATGAGATACCCGAGGCAGCTAAAGTAGTAGGTACCGTTGTACCTCGAAAAAGTAAGCAGCCAAGAGTGGAGTGAAGTGAAAGTCCGGCTGGTGGCAACATGACCACGATGATGGAACGGAAGAACCATCACAGTACGGTATCTGTAAGAAAAAAGTCTTCCTTTCGGAGCTGCATTACCGAGGACTTCTGGAAGGCTTGCAATCCGAACGAACGGAACAATTCATATCCAGTGCACATTGGGATTCCATGGATGGCTCCGTGTTTCAGGGGAAGGCTGAGGGAAGAGGCGGTATCGAGCAAGCGAGGGATGCGATGTGATGCACAGAAGTGATGGATGAGCGTTGATGTATTCTTTGCGAGCACCAGACAGGTACAATATATGTGGGCAGAGATGCAGTAATTGATCGAAATATCCTCGCCTTTGGAAGTCTTCGGTTGTGTGGACAATATTTGCCTTCTAGGCATGCAGGTATTCGTAAGTCAAGTAGGTAATGTCATGTAATGCAATGCTGGCTGCAGGTGAGAGTAAGATCTTTTTCTTTGGCGCGGAACGACCGAAGTGCAGTGGAAGTGCAGTGCAGGAGAGCAGAGTCAACGAGATTGAGTGAGTGAGTGAGCGTGAAGCGGCACGGCTTCGGTTCCTACGGTAAAGCAGCGGTGCAGGACGGGAAAGAGAAGTGGGAGTGGGAGTGTGAGGAGGAAGGGGAGGAGGAGAGAATGTGTGGTGGAGGGTGAGAGGCGGAGGGTGAGAGGCGGAGGGCAGGAGGGGGAGGTGGAAGGGAAAAGGCAGCGCACCCAAGCGAGGGGAGGCGAGGCCGTCTGGGCAGGCTGGTAGGTAAGTACGGCTACGCTGCGCCGGGCTACGCTGGGATGGGGAGGCTGTAAGTAGTACGGTACTGATTGTGTCGCTTCGACCGTCACCTTGCTCCCTCCATCATCAATCATCTCAACTCAACTCCTCAACTCCACTCCACTCCACCTGAACTCTCCCCCCTCCCTCTCCTTGGATTGCACAACCACCTCCGCGACAGTCGATCTCTATCTCGAATCCTGTGCTGTTTCTCTCGAGCTTTGCTTCTTCGCCTGCGACGATTTTCTGGCCCTCGAAGCCACCGACGGCAGGCACCTTTTGCTTCGACATCCGGCAGTATTCGGTCAATCCACCCACGATAAAAACCGCCCCCGCAGCACCCAACACAACTTCAAATCGTCCACACGACTTGGCTATGGTGTCTCTGATATTATCCTAGAATCTCGGTGGAAGTGAATAGCTGAGAGCTTTCTACGCGTTCGTGGTCTCGTTGTGACGCGTCCGCTGCACGAAAGGAGAGGGGCAACCCATCACCTCAACTTTTCACACATACCCTGAAGAACCACGACTACAATCGGGCACAACACAACCCAAGTCATGGATCCTCCAACACGTCCACTCCCCAAGCGTCGTACTGTTTCTGCGCAGAATAGTAGCATGGCAGCACAGCAAAACGTCCTATCAGATGGCTCTCCAAGTCCCTTACCCTCGACTTCCAAGTACCTGCAGAGCCCTGCAGACGGTCAACCACCTCGGCTGCGAAGTCAAACTGTCTCGGTAGGATGGGTAGAGGGAGATGATATAGTTTCCCGTCGTACTTCGAGGCTACAGATAGAGCTGGCAGAGTGTGTAGAGACGAAGACTGTGACGACAACCACCACTACGAAGCGATCATACCCTCCTCTCCTCATTCAACAACAATCACTCGAGCAACTCAATGTCAAGGAGTACCCCCTGGCAATGAAGCAACTTCCCGCAGAGCTACTGAAATTCTCATACGAAATTGAAGGAGATTCGACCTTGGGTGAAGATGCTGGTGTTCATGAGGTCAGTATTTTAACATTCACTTTGCTAGTCTAAACTAGGATCGGATACTAACAACCGCAGGATCCAACGATGCCTTCGCGCTCACACAGCTACTCGATGAACGAGCTGAACAAATACCCACACGGCAGACCCTTCAAACGTGTTACAGTCGATCAAGGAGAATCTTACCGTACCGGTCAGCGTGCCAATCGACTCAACCTGGAGGTGGCCTTAGCGATGCAAAGAAGATCAGCGAGTCGTCTCCGAGAAACGTTTCCCGATTCTCCGATGTCTATGGGTGGCCGGGTACAAAGATCTCAGAAAAATACTAGTCAGATATCTGAAGATCAGGAGCTCGATTTACATCAAGCAGGACGCCGTCGAAATCATGGGCTAGGCGTGCAATTACCTGAAGGCGCTGCATTTCCTGCAACCCCCGACTTGTCAGAACACGACGTATCTACGGATCGAGCCCAGCCCTCCTTTTTCGAGAGCAGCTATACCCCGCAATCTGGACTGAGCCAGAACGACTCCTTTGAGGATGCTCCAAGCCCAAGTGAAGCATTGGACCAAGAATCATTTGCCAATGCAGTTGCTACACCTCCTATCGCCGAATCAGACTTGGAGCCTTTAGATGGAGCCAACACAATCTTGACTCAGGGATCTGCACAACGGCCAACCCTGAATACAGCGGCAGCTCAAAATGCGAGCTTGCCAAGCCCAGGTCTTTCCCCAACTTTTGCTTCCGCAGAACTACACCAAGATCAATTCCCTGGAGATAACGCAGCCGAAGATGACGAGCTTGCTGCTAGTCCCGACACGCAATCTGGAGACAGCCCAGAAGTAAACGAGGATGATTTGTTAGGCTTGTCGAAATCTCAAGCACTCTCCCTTTTCCGATCTGACCCTGGTGAGATGTCAAAAATTCGAGATACACCTACACCCTCAGTAATGGATGCCCAATCGATGCTGCATAGCTTTGATGCCATGCCCCCCGAGATGCAGACCTTTATGATGTATCAGTTACTGCGACGGTGCTCTAGAAAGACTCTGCATGTGATTGCTGATGTTGTCAACCCGGCATTGAAGTGCGATTTCTTAGACCAACTTCCTATGGAACTGAGTCTTCACGTTCTTAGTTTCTTAAGCCACAAAGATCTCTGCCGCGCTGCCCAAGTTTCGAAACGCTGGAGAGACATTATTGACACAAATGAGACTGGCTGGAAGGAACTGTTCGATCTAGACGGCTTCGTACTGCCTGTTGGAGAGCTTGATAGGGCTATTCAGCAAGGTTGGGGATGGCAAGATCCTGTTGGTCCAGATGGTTTCGAACAGGACCTGAGCGTTGATCGGTCGCCAGATAGTGATCTTGCTACTGTTTCTTCCAGCAAGGTCGAAACGGGTCCAACTCGGAAGGGTCGCTCTGCCACAAAGAGAAAGCGCGCTGCTGGAGGTTCAGGTCTTGACCGATCAAAACGCAGAGCAGTGAGCCATGAGTTTTCCGACAAGGCTCAAGGCATGCTGGCAAAGTATCCCCACTCGGCCAAGTTCCATAAATCCGAGGGTCCAATCAGTGCTGCCAGTGCTGCTGCTTTGGCAGTCCCAGATCCGGAGTTGAGCCTACCAGGACTTCGAAAATTGCACCTTTTCAAGTCCCTTTACCGCCGCCATTACATGCTTCAAAACAGCTGGATGAATGGAAAAGTAGCACCACACCACTTCGCATTCCCTGCCCATCCAGCACATGTCATAACCTGTCTTCAATTCGACGACGATAAGATTTTGACTGGCTCTGATGATACCCTTATCCATGTTTATGATACCAAGACCGGAGTTTTAAGAAAGAAGCTTGCTGGTCATGAAGGAGGCGTCTGGGCACTACAATACGAAGGAAACGTCCTGGTTTCAGGCTCTACAGATCGCTCTGTTCGGGTTTGGGACATAGAGAAGGGACTCTGCACTCAAGTCTTCCACGGACACACCTCCACGGTCCGTTGTCTTCAAATCCTCATGCCGGAGATGACCGGAAAGACGGATAATGGCAAGCCAATCATGGTCCCCGAAAAACCCCTTATTATCACTGGCTCCAGAGACTCCCAACTCAGAGTTTGGAGACTTCCAGAGCAAGGATCGAAGCGGTATATCCAGACAGGACCTCCAGCAAATGATGCCGATTGCCCATACTTCGTTCGTACCCTGACTGGCCATCTTCATTCAGTTCGTGCTATCGCTGCTCATCAAGATACACTTGTGAGTGGCAGCTACGACAACACTGTTCGCGTGTGGAAGATTTCCACTGGTGAAACAGTTCATCGTCTACAAGGCCATTCCATGAAGGTCTACAGCGTCGTCCTAGATCACAAGAGAAACCGTTGTATCAGTGGTTCGATGGACAATCTCGTCAAGGTCTGGTCTCTGGACACCGGTGCTTGTCTCTTCACACTGGAAGGCCATACATCTCTGGTTGGCTTGTTGGATCTTCGAGATGAGCGACTTGTGTCTGCTGCGGCCGACTCAACCCTCAGAATCTGGGATCCTGAAAGCGGACAGTGCAAGAGCACACTTAGCGCCCATACTGGTGCCATCACATGCTTCCAACACGATGGCCAGAAAGTCATATCCGGGTCTGACAGAACACTGAAGCTTTGGAACATCAAGACTGGCGAATGCATCAAGGACCTTTTGACTGATTTAAGCGGGGTCTGGCAAGTCAAGTTCGATGAACGAAGATGTGTAGCTGCGGTTCAGCGTGACAATCTGACATATGTCGAGGTTAGTTTGGTCCTTATCCATCCAATAAGAATATCACTAACACACTTTTCCAGGTTCTCGATTTTGGTGCTTCTCGTGATGGTATTCCAGCTTCCCAACGAGGCGCTCGGAGACTCCTCCCGGATAGCGAGGACCGCGTCATCGTCGAAGAAGAAGATTCATGAGTGTATGGGAGAAACGCATAATGCTAATGAAAACGACCAGGGAAAGGGACAATACTTCCGGCGTTACTCACGAGTAGCTTTTATTTTGTATTTGATATGCTACGGCGCATTGGAACTATACCTCGGTGGAGGGTTTATTTTTGCACGAATGCATAGCGAGGGATTTTGATTTGGCTCACGGCCTGGTATTGTTCATGTATACATCTGGTGTTGGGGTTAACTGAGCTGAGCTGAACTGGGCCTACGGGAAATGGGCGATTATTGCATGGTATGGATGATACTGACAAGCTGGCTGTCAATTCTCGGCTGGAGTTGCATTTGCCTTTGCTTGGCTGGTGGACTGACTGACTGGTCTAACTGGTCACTATTTGCTGAGATTTTGATAGATAGAACATTCTATGCAAAACAACAGCATTTACTTAACTACTCTCCCATGTGCCATCTCTTTGTTGACATCCACACTGCACAAGCGAGTCTCGCTTCATAACTTGACCCCCTTTCATATCCTATCTCAAGCGAGATTTACTTTCATTCACCTCTCCACAACCTTAATTCTAACATTTCTTCACTATAGAATATCAATAACATCGGTTCCTCATCTACCTCCTCGTAATAAACACCTCACTTCCCAACCCCGGCCCACGAAATTCTCAACGCTCTAAACCTCGCTCGTTCAAAATCGCGATGTCCGTTATTTTGAAGTACCCACCCAACAGAACGCCCCTCCTATTCTCTTGCCCTGTCCTTCTCCTTCTTCTTTGGTATAATCTCGTGTGTGCGTGTGTGCGTGCGTGCGTGTGTGTATGTCTGTCCATTTGGTATGCTAGATGAGAGAGGAGGGTTTGGACGAAGCGCGGGGGGTTAGATTATATAGCCTTCAATTAGATTTGGAAGGGGGTGGAGCGGGGGAGGTTGGAAGTATTTGGTGGGTGTACTGGTTGTTTGAGAGTTTGGTTGGTTTAGAATGATGTCCATTGTATTGATGGACTTTTCGATCGTGTGAGATAAAAGTTAAATTAACAATTTCGGGTATAGCACCAACGACTAATCCAACCAGACACCTACCCAATGCATAATCCTACAGTCCCCTCTTCCTGTTCTAATAATTTTCTCCATCCTAAACCCCGATCCTAAACGCCCCGCAAGAAGAAATCTATGTGCCTGGGTATGGCTGAGCATTCGAAGGGACCGAGGAAGCTGGTGCAAAAGTGGTATCGGCCGGACCGTTGTTCGCTGGCTTCGGGGCTGGGCGTGGCGCATCAATCGATGCTTCCTCGCCAGTCGCTTTTTCTGTTCTGTATGCTGCAGCTTTGGGTCCGTGGACATCGTTGTGTTGAATCGATTTCCACATGATATAAGTACTTTGCCACTGTCAGTACAAATTGCACAGCCCATGTGTTTTCGGCTTACCTAGCAAACGACGCAACAACACCAGGCCATAAGAGGACCACGGATCCAACGTTGTATGAGTAGTGTCGATATACATGGTTCGGCTTTGAGTTAGAGCGGAACCAGAATGCTGCTTCTTCGGGAGATACTCCCGAGATATGTGCGCTGTGAGTTGCGACGATGACCTGGCATTAATGAGTATTTCCCTCTTCATATTACCGAAAGCGACTTACAGTCAAAGCCAAAGCATCTCCCAGAGCCATAAACGACACTAACAGCGAGCAAATCTTCCACGCCAACTTAACAGAAGGACTCTCATGTCTCTCAGGCCAAAAGAGATCAAAGAAGAATCCCGAACCAAAAATCGTAGCGACAGCAATACCGACGAAAATGTTATATGAGAAAATCCCGACAATGTCGTTATTGTGAACCATCGCCCGACCTCCACTGCGTGTTGAGATTCCATCTTGTTGATCGACGTAATCTGAACGCAGGAACAAACACCCCGTCAGCCATGTGCTTCATGTAGCTTACTGTGCCAACGACGACCACATCCGGAACCGATTCTGAACATAGGTAAGATCTTACCTGACAATGACGCTGTGCCTACTGATTCCGAGCAGACGCAGAGGATCATGGCGATTTGGTAGACGATCATCTTCGCTCTTTGGAGGTGATACTTTTTGCTGAACATGTATGATCCTTTGAACTTCCCCCATTGCATCTCCCGCAGATCCAGACCCCAGATGACAGCCATTTTGATGTCGACTTTTCGCGGTGGCGTTGATAGAATGAGAAGGTTATGGTGGCCGGAAATCTATTCGGACAGAGCGGATAGAATGGGATAACGGGTTGGGGGAGAAGGGATGTAGGTAGATGTGGATGTAACAACAGAAGAGCTGTCTGAGCGGAATGCAAAAGGATATGAAAGAAAAGCAGTAACTGGGTGACGAAAGAGTTAAATACCGATCGCGTGCTTTTCGCCGCAACAGCCAGAACAAAAAGTGAGAAGCAGTCTGATGACCGAGCCTGAGACAAGGTGTTACTTAACTTCTTTTAGTCCGGCCTTGTGAAAGGGAAAGAGCGGCTTGGTCGTATCAGATCATCAGATGCGCCGGACAGGGTTTGCTCACTTCACAGTAGTTGGGTTGGGCTATGGGGAATGAAAGCAACAGTTAGACTGAGTTGGGTAGCGGAAACACAAGATCTGCTTAGATGTACCGCCCAGACGTCATAATTACTTGCTGTTGTGGTGTGAGTTGAGTGGCTACGGAGATATCTCGCTTGTGGTTGGGTGGTACAGTACGCAAGAGCGGGAGTGGCGGACGATCTTCAATTGCTTGATAAAGTACAGTACTACTAGATAGATTAGTAAGTCTTAGATGTTTTCTCCAAGCTCTACTCGTATCCGGAAATTTACAACTACGGCCGTCTCCGGATAAGCAGGATCTTGATCGGGTTAATGTGTTAGCTGGTATGAGATTTGAATTTGCATCTCTTTCACACTGGGGTTTCAGATCGTGTGAGAGGAATCAACAAAGGATGACGTCGGTCTCGCTAATCGTCTGACGACGTGTTTAAATGAGGATATATCTAGGATCTACCTTGGCGACGAGCCGGGCTGGACGGGACCTTGTTAGCTTGGCGATCTTATCTTTTTACTTTCATAGTTGTGCTGCTTGGTGGAACGCGATTCATCCATCATCAGGAGGAGTTCGCGGGGCTCGTTGGCTTATTACGAGTTTGTGTCTCTGTGAGTGTATTACTGTGCTACTTGCTTTCCGTTTCCGTCATTTTACTGCATCTACGGTTCGAGTGAGTGCTGGCATACGGAGTAGCTGCTGTCTGTTACTCTTGGCCTATGACATGCCTCCCTGATCAGCCACAAGAAATGTGTGGTGAGGTGTGCCGGACAAGCCGAACATCCTTGGCATAGATTATGGATGAAGAACATACCTAACTTCATGAGCACCTAAATAGGTACAATAAGCAGATTTATTTGGTCTCCCGGAGTCTGTGATTTAGAAAAGCCTGATATTATGATCCCCTAGGATGAATTTCTCTATGCCAATTCAACATTGCTCTGCAGCTGTCGCTGCTGATATTTCCGCTTTTGTTTTGTCGACCAACTTTCGATGGATTCCAGCTGTTTTGACTGGACTCTATTTTCCATGGACTCTTGAAAAGAGTTTGAGAGATATGACTGCGGCATGTATGACGAGGATGAATCTATAATTTGTTCTTCGTTGCCGGGAGGCACTCTCCGTCCATCCTGAGCTGGCACCATGTTTGCCAGTATGTACTTGAGATATGTGGACTGGGAGGACAGGACAACAAAAGAATGGAAATATGAAAAATGAGTAAAGTTGCGGGCGAATCCTACTCTCTAACACTCTGCGGGTTCAACAGTTCCGAGCCCACAGTGCAAAATAAAGAGGCTGCAATGACAACTTAATGCGTACTTCATCCATTTCATTGCCTCCGAGTCTATCATACGTCCAATATGCCATATCTATTCCGCCTTTTGTACTTGCTTTCCCCTCATAACCTTCCTCCTCTGAGCCACCATATGCATGAACAGAATATAAGACCCTACCAATCATTAGTCAAATCCATTTAAAAGTATTATATAACTTACCTGGGACATAGATGAAGAGAATCAACTGCAACAGCCACGCAAGCTCCTGACGAATCTCCTTCGCAGGCTCAATCGCCTTGTAGATCAACCAGCACTCACTACTGATACCCAGCGGGTACAAAACGTGGAATAAGTTATACCTCAACCACGAGATGAATCCCGGGGAGTATCCGCTCAGAGTGAACACAAAGTACGAGTACCGCACCACCTCCGTCACACTCCACGCAATCAACATGCTGGAGTATCCGGCGCTCTTTGCGAGGAAGGGGAAAGTATCGACGACGCCCCAGACGAGGAGAATACGGCTAGCAACTTGCATGGCAGTGGTACTGATCGGGGCTCTTACGAGGCCTGCGAGGAACTCCATGTTAGCTGTGCGTTGAGTGTTGGGGGAGTGCTATTGAGGAGTGCTTACCAGTGGCAGCATGTACTACCTCCAAGACCGCCAGTGTCTGCGTCCATTTGCAGAACCTCCCTACGCCAGGATATACTCTCCCGAACCCAACGAGCGGTACGAGGAGAACGACACGCCCGAGAACCGTGAGCCAGAGGACCGCATTCACGAAGTTGTAGAGGATGAGGTATTGTGTCTTGGGCGAGCTGGACTGGAGTGGTTTCGGCCCAGGCTTTCGCGCAGCTCTGGTATCTTCCTTGGGGGCCATCTTGAAGTCAACTAGGCCAACTGGATAATCAATTACAGTTTGCGGGATTGAGCGACGTTGTGTAAATTGGGAGAAGTTGGTGGTTGAAATGTGTTGAGAAGGCCCAATAAATTTAGTCTTGGCGCGCCGGGAGCTTTGCCCTGCTCGTTTCGCCGAGGCTTGACTGAACTTCCCCAATCACGATCACGAGCATCCAAGCTATTCGATTCAACTCCGTTCCACCAACCTCCCATTGTGTTCATATAATTATTTCGTTCTTGTGGTGTGATGACGAAGGTATTATCAAGTTACACGATCTCAAATGAATGGGCTTTGAATTGGATAGTTTCCAATCGTCAAGCCTCGAAATCAAAACTAGAAGCTCAAAGCCGGGCAGATACCCCGATCCGGGACATAGCTCAAGAGTATTTCATATTGTTACAGGTTTGAATTTCTATATCTCTGTTTACGTTTCGCTCTCGGTCGAGGTCGTTGATCCTTCAAGAGTCACTCAACTAGCTTGTTTCAAGCCCTCGATTTCAAGCACCCAAGCAGGCACTCGTTGATGTATACAGTAGTCTTCTTGTTCAATCTTTTAACAAGGGATTCTTCAGGCACACTATGCAAAACTATCTTTCTCAACTACCCCTCAGTCACCAAGTTATCTATATCAAGCTCCTCCTTCCTTCTTCTCACGCTAATTTTCGCCTCCGGATTGACAAACATGTTGATTCCATACATCTTCCAAGTTGCAACTTTAGCATCTTCCAACTTAAGATCATACTTCAGCAGCAAGTGGACCATAGCTATCTTGATCTCGTTAGCAGCAAAGAACCGTCCTGGGCAAGCATGCTTTCCATGACTGAATGCAGTATGGTCGGCGCTTGTCGAGATGAGGTGGCTCTTGTGCTCATATCCAGGCACCTTCCGACGCTCAACGAAGCGGAATCCATCGAATGTGTCCGGGTCCTCATAATCAGACTCTGACCACATACGATGTGATGAGATTGCAGTTCGCTCGCCTTTGCGAATCTTGATGCCGTTGGGGAGTTCGACATCATCAGTTGCAAGACGATGCATGGATGCTTTACAAATGGTCAGTATTCGATATTTTGTACTCATAGAATGTTTACTTACCCATTGCAATAGGCTTCAGGCGTTGAGTCTCCTTCAGGAAACTGTCCAGGATACGAAGTTCGGCGAGAGCTACTTTCTGCCATCCGTACTTTTCCAAGACCTCGACTGCCTCTTTTCGTAAAGGCTCCATCATCTCTGTGCGAGTACCCAGGTTCAAGAGAGCTTGCCCCAAGAGATCACTTGTTGTATGGATCGCTGCAATCGACAAGCCCAACTGAAGATCACAGTCATCATAGGCTCTGCCTTTCGCTGCCTTTCGGAACCACTCTATCGAATCATCAGGGAGATTCGGTTCTCTTCCTTCTCGTTTCGCAGCTGCTATTTCGGCTTTTCGTGCTGCTAGAATCGGCGCCAGGATTTTGGCACCCGCAGCACGATCTTTACGGACTTTACGACAGAGGGGTAGTGCTCTTTCAGCCAGCCAGCGAAAGGGAACAGGGAAGAATTTGCAGACTGCAAGTGCCGTGAAGGTGTTAATTGTATAGTCTTTCGAGATACGGAGCCAGTCTTCATTCCGGGTAAGTTCTTCGCCATTGAAGATGCGAGAGGAAAGGCGGGCAACCCAGGTTAGAACATCGGTTTGCAATTTGACCTCGCGCCACTCTTTACATGATGGTCAGTCTGGATCCTATGATCTGGGTTATCAATGATTACTTACCAGCCGACTGTGCCCAGGTGTCATTTAGACACCTCTCCATCTCGTCAGAGAGTGCTTTGGTGAATCTCGCTGACGAAGAACATTATTAGCAGAGTGGAACGGAATGGTATTTGCAAGCTCGAGTCTTACGTAGATTCCTGGTCAATCCCTTCATCACAGCCTCTTCAAACATGCCATGGGGTGGAGAGCGGAAATTTCTGAAGGTATCATATTTCGCAAGATTATGCTACTTGAATGTCAACCAGTACCTCTACTGTACAGACATCTAAACTCACTATTTCAATGAACTTGTTAAAATTTAACTTGTCTTGTTGGTTCACGGAATCAATGTACTCGGGCGGCAGCATGATTATTGGGCCAGTATCTGTCATGAGATTGAAAGGGCCAGAGAACTGAAAATCGATTAGTCCATATTCTCAAAGTCACATTGTCACTAGAGGACTTTACTTTCTGGAATCCTTGGGCAATGAGTTCTTTTGCATTGTTCCTGAATTGCGATTTTGGATTTTTCCCATCGTTGATCAGTGGAAAATTGGAAGACTTCTGAAGGTAAAATGAAGCCAGATAGCACAGGCCAAGAAAAAGAATCGAAGCAGTCCATATACCTTCTCGTGGTGTACTGGTCAGGAACTCGCCTACATGGCGGTTGAACGTTTGGTTCGCCATTATGTGTGATGGCCTTGGGAAGTATCGATGTTCGATTATCAGCTGCTGGAGGGCGCAGCGGCGACTTTATGTTCGCTCATCAGCTACATCTCGCATCGCATCGCACATCTACGGGACTCCTTGGTTCACTATCCATGGTTGATTATCACCAGATGATCTTCGTCTAAACTCCAGCTTGCGTCTGCGTATTCGGATTGTTGATGTTTCGAAAGGGGCAGAAGCGAAGCTTGGCAGCCAACTAACTCCAACGACTGGCGTCCTACTGGAGCCCGTCTTTCATAGTAACAGAGCAGAACCAATCGTAACCGGGCTAATAACAAGTAAACCCTACTTGAGCTAGGCTTTGAAGACGAAATGCACCGTGTCTCACCTGCTAGCTTTGCCGAACTCGAATACGCCATGCCGACTGCTTGAGCATCAAGCCTCGGTCTTGCAGAATGAATCAGGAATTGGAAAGGTATAGTTGTAAGTGGTAGACGAACACGTTTTATGCGAAGCTTTTTCCCATCAACTGGGAAAGGTCACAGGGACCATTCAGCACAGCAGAACCGAGGCCCATCCGGATCTCAAGCCAATCACCGGGCTATTAGAGTCGAAGGACTCCAGTTGGAGACATCGACACTGCTTTATGGAAGATACAAGGCTACAAAATATCACTTTGGAAGTACTAAATTCAATACAGCCAGTCATACCATACTACACCAAGCACGTTTATTCCAGGATGGTCCCGATTTTCAAGCAACAAAAGGGTCTCACTCCACCACCACCCAGATTCCGTTCTGCCTCCTCATCGCCTCGGGCAAAACGGTGCGGCCCTCAATTCTCACAAAGTTACCGTGACTGAATTGAAGGAATCCCTTTCGCCCCGTTCCAAGGAACAGAACCCAATAATTGGCAATCAAGAATAGGCGGCTCCCTCGCTAATCTTTGCAACAGCCCTACTTGATGAGCCTTGACACGGCTCGGCCAATGGTCACCATCTCTTGTTCATGTTTGCCAGTGATTATTAGTCACCATCTTATGTTTGATCCACCTGGGCAACAGGACAAAGTGCCGGTTGCGTAACGGTCGCTTTGAGAACCGTTGATTCCAATGGCGAGCTGCTGTTATCTCCGAGGCTGGCGGACGATACGTTTCTGGCTTTGGCCCTCCTATGAGTAGAGCATCTTGGGAATCTTCTAAAGCCTCATCAGAACTTCAAGTTCAAACGAGATAGCAGTCGTCATTTTGACATAGTTCCAGGCCGGAGAGAACTTTGAGTTAGTCGAGCTCTTTCGCTGGTAGGCGGCTTTAGGTTTCAATCTCGTTCTGTTGTTTTGTTCCCGTTTTGAATTTCAGTTTAGTCATGTTGGGGAATCGCTTCTACATTTTCCCAACTACTGGCTCCTAAAGACTTGTTATGAAGCCTACAGTCGATCCTGTCATGCTAAAAGCGTCTCCCGGAACAGCTCATTGGCCTCCAAGTAGGTTTGCTACTATCCTGCACAACTCTTCTCAACTTGACAGTCCGATGCACATCATCCCCGTAACATCAGACCACTGTTTCGGATTTCTTCACTCGCATAAAGTGGACGATGAAGGGCAAAAAAGTGATAGGCAAGAGCAATGGTGTTGAGGCTACACCCATGTTTTGGGCAAGGCTCTTCTTATCCCCGGACTTGGATATCTGAGGCGATCGAACTGGCAAACAATGGCGCTATCTCTGACCGAGTAGAAGGACTCTCCGTCTGTAACATACCACTGCACGAGCTTGGCTATTTCTCCATGTATTGCCAAACAACCATCGCTCGTTTCTCGAGTGGGACAGTCTTGAAAATTTCACCCATCGATCGACATATTCGTGCCCAATTGTTCCGATCGTGTGCCTCATAATTATCGCCAGCACATCTTCTTTCTCGAAATTTCCCATGCTAGCAGCATAGATCATCGTAGACGTTGCGTTTCTACATCGATGTTCCCAGCATCAAAGGTTTCCTCGCTGTTCTGACCTACGTGATGCTTTTCAGTGGCGGTGTATGAACCCACCCTTGCTACTCCCCACAACGAATCAAATACATGCACTGCCCTAGTAGGGCAGACCGCTCCAATGCTTATCTCGGCTCGATATTCGTTCCCGTCCTATGCGCGAATGCTTGCGTACATCTGCCGCAAACATCAAAGTCCGGGGCGTGAACCCAATCAAGACGAGGCATTTTATGCCTGCTGGGAAGGCGCAGCGAACGGCCTCCCCTGGTTCTCGCCTCGACACCACCTTCATCCAGGCTTCAGATGATGAAGTGAAGAGCCGCAGCTCCACCCTATGTATATATTCGATCAGAACCTCTCTGTTGTCTAGAATGAACTTGGACATTTTCACGTTCTTTCACTCAGCAAATTTATTCGCTCTGATTTGAAGAAGTTCGGTACAAGGCTGGGAGCCTCACCACACCATCACAACAACCAAATTCCACATGACCCAACGACATATAATTACCTCACCGCAGCCCAGTCCTGTTCAACACTCTTCTCATGACAAGCAACACTCAGAGACACACTATCATCATTCATCAAACAACCAAATCACTTCATCAAGTATGGTCGGATCAAGCACAGTCCTCCACATTGTCGAGATCCTCGGCGTTTTCTTCTGCGCCCATCATCTATGGCCCAAGGGAGTGACGTATGGCAAACAAGAAGATTGGGAGAAGTCTTACAGAAAGAGGCATGCACATGGGCCTTCTCGTTCGAAGAGTAGCCGGACGAACAGTGGTAGTTCCAGCAACGACAGTGCTAGGCGTGGAGGACGAAGCGAGAGATATTACGATGAACGGCAGTATGATCACGATGAGAGATCAAGGCACCACGAGTACCACGAAGATGACAGGCCTCGACATGGTAGGAAGTCGAGCTCGAGGTATTGAGGATAATGATTTACGATGTCACGGATAATAGATATAATGAGGCAGGGGATAATGGCGTAAAGCGGTGTTCTTGTGATCTTTTGGGCAACTTGGCGTAGGAGATATGATGAATGAATAATCATCTGGGAGGGGGCGGGATAGGCTTTGAGAAAATCAAATCAATTTCATTCGATTATTTTACAAGATGAATTTGGCGTCGTGGTTCATCAGTCAATATTTCCTTTCCACACAATCTTGGCTCGCGTTATCTAACTAAGAAAGTTAAAGCATCTGTAGACAAATGTTGAGAAATTTCTATCTTCCATTCCCACTTTTCCCATCCTTTTCTTTTTGATCCCAGCCATTTTGAGTCGTGTAACTAAAAGCCGGCGAGCTGCGTTACAGGGAAGTCTCCGATGTTACGCAAGCATCCAGGCAGATATCTCGTCGAATGTAACCCTTCTATTCTCGGCTGCAGGAGCAGGACGATTGCATTAGTAGGAACTTCTTTTCACTCTTGTGAGTAATTCAGACGTATTGAAATTATGGAGAAATCAAACGGTCCCAATCAAAGTCACAGTAACTTTCTTGAGGCTGTCAATGGAGTAGGTTAGACAAGAAATATTCTAGCACTTAATCTCGTCACGCTTCAAGGAGATAGTGCAAGTTAGTCGAATGACCTTTCAGTAACACAAAGATCCTGCCACCAAACCGATTCAAAGTATCCCATTCAACGCCCAAAACACCTTCGCTATCCTTCCAGTTCTGCAACTACCACACCCACCGCACCATCTACTCAAAACACCTATCCGTCCCCGAAGTCCCATCAGTCCCCCTCTTGCAGTCTCCACAATAGACCTGGATCTTCGCAAGACTGACAGCACTGCCGTTGCATCGATACACGTAGTTCGGCTCGCAGTGGCCGCCTAGTATGGCAGGGAGACCAGAAGTTCCAGCTGCGTCTTGTGTTCGGGAGCCGCAGAAGAGACCGCTGTATCTGGTTTGGCAAAAGCAGAGTTGAGGCTGTGCTTGTGAGTTGGTGTTCTGGATTGGAGAGAGGGGTGTTGAGGAGGCTATGGTGAGAATAGCGAGGAGGAGGAGGATGGTGGAGTGGATTGAGGCCATCGTTGGTAGTGGTTTTGGATTGCAGGTTCTGAGGACGCATCAGTTGGTCGAATGGATCTTCGGTGGCTTTCGTTGCTGACCTCTTGTTTCTTCAGCCGGGGAATTCTGATAGGATCCTGGGGATTATAAATAAGCAGCAAGGGCGGGTGCCATAGATTCATAGTTGGAGCGTTAGATGCCTTTCATATAAGCCTGTCAGGACTTGTACCGACGTTACCGTTCCTCAATACCAGCTCATCCGTCCGACAAGTCAAAAATTCTAACATTTCCTGTGCAACTTCCATCGTGAACGGTGTACCAAGTACCTAAGTAAGAATAGATATTTGATGGTCACAGATTTCCAGACACTTGTCTCTCGTTCCAAACAATGCCTCTGCAAGTGCTCTGAGACGTATTGCGTGGAACCAAAATGGTCAGCTTCATGGTAAGACCATGCCATACTGAGTCGAGATCGCAAAACCAAAAGTCTATAATTTCTTCATGATGTCACTAACAGCTTTTGCTGCAAATCTCTTCCTCTCTGCTTCTGGCATATCTGCTCCCAAATCTAAACTCATTAGTCCATGTACTTCCACGAAGAAGAAGAAACATACCTCTCACGGCCTGCATTTTCAGCATCAAAGCCTGTAAATCCTCAACATCCTTGTCACTGGGTTCTTCCTCATTCTCATCATTGCCACCTCCATAGATAGCCTGCTTCATTCCACGCATCTCCCTTTCCATCTCTGCCTTATCCGCAGCATCGAGACCAAATCCAATACTCCCAGCTTCATCACTATCATTCTCGAGGCCGTCAAGATCAATAGCTTCACCGAGCTCATCGCTACCCTCCCAATCATTCGCCTCCAAAGCTTCCTTCAAGCGCTCCATACCCATCGGTTCTACCTCATCAGCTCTAAACGTCCATGATTGACAAAGAGATTAACATACCCGAGTACTCATTCCTGCCTTTACTCTCAAAATCCACATACTCAAACCCATACTCCTGACACAACTCCTCCCACTCATCAAAGCTCTTCTCCAAATACGGCGTGGTAGACTGCGGCATACCAACAGCCAAGCAGACCCCATCCCACATCAAGCCGCACCCCTCCTTGACCACCTCCGCAACACCCTCCATCAAATCCTTCACCTCCTTCAAAGCCACCTCATCAACCGGTTTCCGGAAACAAACAATGAAAGCCCCAAGCACCGTAAGCACCTCCCTCGCCTCCGGGGCAAGGAAGTCAGCTGACCATACAGAGGCATCGGATATCTCGTCCAACCAGATGGGGATCGTTGCGGTGTAGTAGCTTGTTTTGACGGCCCAGTTGTGCGTTGTGCCTGCTACGGTGTCTGTTGTCAGAGTGGGTGCTGAACCGGTCAAGCCTGCGTCATGAACGAGTCAGAAATACTTTCTTCTTCTGCTGGTCTCCCGAGATCTTACCTTGAACGAGGTCTAGTAGTCCGGAATCTGGTCGACTGACGGCGAGGATACGGCGGGGGTGTGAGATTTCCATTTTTGTGATGTGTTGGTCGTTGAGCAAGAGGGAGACTTGAGGTTGAGATGCTCGATGCCATCTTGAAGTAGGGATGTCCACGTGATTGATTGCCAATCCTTAGAAAGCATCTCAAGAGTTGTTTACAATCACCATCTACTACTAGAAATAGGCAATACTAGGATTTTCTTGCTGTTCGGCTCACTGGTTTTGATACATGGTGTGGTCTTTATGAAGATTTTGCCTTTTTTTTTTTTTCAATGTGGTATGCAACTCATTTTAGGTAGCTCATAGCCCAATGAACCAAGCCAATATGCCTAGCTTTTCCCTCTAAACGCCGTATCAAATTGATCCCAAGCCTTCATTTGTGACCCCCGATCCTTGAACGACCACCGCTCAACCCGCTCTTGGTGCACCTCGTCCACTGGCTCTCGCCCTGCTGACCGTAGCTCTACCTCTTGCCAGACCGACACCTCTGCCCTTTACGCCTCGGCTTCTGAACATTGGGGCGTTTCTGCGGAAAATATATGTTAGCAGGTATTGTGACAGAGATCCATAATAAGGTGGGGGATATGTTGTTGATTGCATGGCAGAAGGGCCACTAACCTGAGCATGTCTGGCACAATGAAGAAGCGCACATGCGATCCACGGATGTAGACTTGATCCAGATGGCTGACCCGTCCGTCGCGCGCAGTGACCGTGATATCCTTCAGTTGAACATTCATATTATCCTCCGCTATAAGCTGTCAGCACCTATCCATTCCATTTACAATGAGTGTCTCGATTCGGATCGGGAATGGGATTCGAGGTATGCGAAAGGACGAACCTTCGAGGAGCTTGCCACGGTATACCTGACCCGAAGTGATCTCTAGAGTAACGACATGCCCCTAAAGGTATAGAAGTCAGTATAACTGTCTGCAAGCAAGCCGTCTTAAGAATTGCGTAGGGTAGAGGAGGTAGGGCGGGGCGGAGAAGAAACGGTGACGAACCTGCGCCTCGTTCAGCAGCTTGATGGGTATTCCGATGGTGCTCGTCATGGTGATCTGAGATAGATCCGCGATTCTGTAGCTGTTACTGGAATGCGACGAAAGGCGGCGGAGTGGGGTTGAAGTCGGGTTGGAGGTCTGAGGTTGGCGTTGCCGGGAATCTCAAAATATGGACGCTAGCGATTTTGAAGCTCTACACTAGCGCCATCTGGAAGGTTATCTTAACCTTTCACTTACAGCCACCACATCTTCCTCATCTCATCTCAAGAACGGATAATGTTAGCGTACAGCTCATGGATATGAACGCTTTCAACGTCTCAGCTACGTTGAATATCTTTCGGCTTATTGCGAAGCCTTCTTTGTGTCTTCCTCATGCTACCGTCTCGACTTTCAACCAGCTTCCAATTCCCTTGAATTCCGCATTTGGGAAGTATAAGAATATCGATATCAGAGCTGTAGTCCTGGATAAGGATAACTGTTTCGCTGCCCCACATTCAAATACTGTCTATGAGCTTTATGAGGTACGATTCGAATCCTTTTTCCCTTCCTAAATAAGCCTCGTTGCAACATCAAGCAGATTTCATCATGTGTCTGTCTCCCTAGAAGGCCAAGGATGATCGTCTCGTCTCATGCCAAGCGATCAAAATACATATTCTACAAATCACATTACTTAACACCCAATAGGACAAATTCAAACGTCTTCGCGAAGCCTACCCAGGCCGCCGCCTCCTCATCGTATCCAACACCTCAGGCGCCTCATCCATCGACCCAAACGGCACTTTAGCCACCGCAGTCACTCAAGCAACAGGGGTGACAGTCCTCCCCCACAGCACGAAGAAGCCAGGCTGCGGCCCCGAAATCATGGAGTACTTCCTACAGCACCCCGAAACGGGCGTCACGCGACCAGATCAGATAGCCATCGTTGGCGACAGGCTGACGACCGATGTCATGTTGGCGAATATGATGGGCAGTTATGCAATTTGGGTTAAGGACGGTGTGGTACCGAGGGAGGAGACGAGCGTTGTATGTTTCTTTCGATTTCTTCTCGCACTCTTTTTTTCTCGCTATCTCTGCTAATGGGGGTTGTAGTTCGCGCGCTTGGAGCAGCGATTTGGCAACTTTCTCATCAGACGTGGATACGAAGCGCCAGATCCCTCAAGTCCGTTTGAAGAGTAGAGATTGGCGAGTACACAGACAGACAGTGCTCAAAGCGAACTCACCATATAGCCATTCCATCCATACTACCATCGAAGGACACACACGCACGTGCCTAAACCGAGCTGCGAGCTGTACTTTATACAGAGCATGAATGCTGGGCTGGCTATGCATGGATGAAGAGGATTTCCATGTGAACTTTCACATCGGCTTTTGCACCTGTCGGTTTGAGTTCCGGTGTTATACATATCCTGGTTGGTGGACAAACCTTCGCGTGCTCGAGTCTCGACTTAGGTTCCAATTCGAATCTGACGTCGAGCTACTGTATAGTAATACATCCCAAATCCAGAAACAAGTCACACATAAATTAATATAACCAACTCTTCTATCAACCGAACTCCTTTCTTTCCACACCCCTCTCTCCCTCCATCCAGAAAAAAAGTCCAAAAAAATCATCCCCTCAGGAAGCCCTGCCTCGCAAAGAAAACGCCACATCCAGGATGTCCTGTGCCGAGTATATGAACTCCGTCATGCTTCCATGTACTTAACACAACCTATAATACACCTCTCCAACCCCCAGCTTCGCACCCTCCCTTCCTCCTCGACACCCACTTCTCATCCGATCTGACTTCCTTCTCTGCAAAGGGAGAGTGGAAGGGATGCTTGGGTAGTTAGTCAAATCAAAAGTGACAGGAAATATGCATCCCCCGACAAAAAAAAAAATTTGGTTCGTTTCTTAAAATCTTAGGGTTTCGGGTCGCATTACGGGATAGATTAAAAAGGGTGTCCCTCCCGCCCTTCCCG
>JAFJYG010000580.1:0-34573 GCA_017366145.1 Cadophora sp. M221
TTTACCACTGCTTGTAACGCCTCTATTCCTATAGAGAACCGAACCGTCTTGTGAATATACTTCATCGCCGATACCAACCCGACGAGCCTGTACGCACAGTACCCGCGAACAGCAGGAACGTTACAGTTCAATTCTAAAAACCAAGCTATTTTCGCTAAATAAAACGTTAATTTGCATAGCTAATAACCAAGCCATTAACTCCAAAGCCTTTTATAATTTTTGCTTTATTTATGTTTCATTAATTTTCAAGTAGAATTACCTAAATAGCTAAGATTCGCAATTTGTGAAACTATGGCTTAATAACATTAGTAGTTGCATTATTAATACGTACAAAATCAATGAAATACTGCTTTTTGGTACTAAGAATAGGATTCCGCTTAAAAAACCGTTGTACTCATCGCTTTTCGAGTGATATTAAGTCTCCTTGAAGTACACAAAGTCGGTTCTCAAAAAGCCATAGTTGCGCATAAGTAATACTAAACCCCAATGTCTTTTAAGTTAAAATCCAATTTATAAGACGCTTTTCTAACACCAAAGGTAGCCTTTGCAAGTGACTAGCAGCTTATTAATAAGTGTTTGTATTGCGAGATTAGTTTTGAAGAGTAGAGTATAGTATACCCTACTCTTTTGTAGTATGTTATATGAACTTACCATTTTCAATTGTACGAAAAGCCAAAACAACATTATCTTAAGTGTATTTTAGTATTATAATTATCTTAATTAATATTCCAAAAATCAAGAAAATCGATAAGAGAATAAAATAATTATTAATTATTAAAGGTAGGTAAGTAAAAAAGCGGTGTGTTAAGCGAAGTGACTGGAATGGGGGGGTGACTGGAATGGTGAGGTGGGGACTTAGTGAGCTTCGCGACTTTTCTTAACGGTAGTATTGCCAGTTCTTCGCAGTTCAAAGTTGATCGTTAATTCAAGTTTGGGCCACATATTTCGGTGTAATTCTTTAAGCTATGCAGCATCAGCGCCCTGCATTATTGGCTTTGCCATATTGATGGACGCGGCTGGACCTGACAGACAAGGAACTGCAACCGGTGCTGCCTTTTCTTTCTCATCAGCCAGTATGATATCTGGGCCCGCTATATCTGGAGTCTTGCTGAGGCTGGTTGACTACTGACCCACTTGGACGATTGCCATGGTCGTGCTTATCATCGATTTTATTGGGCGTCTTGTAACCGTAGACCCCAGTATCAAAGAGCCCACCTCGGACTCCAATCCGTCTGCCGAAGACCCGGAAGATTCAGCCGTAGACGAAGAGCTGATAAGGCTTCTAGCTTCTACTACAGCATCGTACCAAACAACCCTCCATCGGACCGATTCAAAAACTGGTAGAGAACAGCACGCCCGAAACTTCTACTACAATATGCTTTTGGACATCGGGGTCATGTAGCCTGATAAAATTGGACAATCAATTTGAGAGTAGTAACTTTTCGCCTTCATCCGGATGTTTGGAGAAGAGCTTCACATGTTTAATTAATCAATTTGAAGTGAATCAAACTAGGCTGTTTGGTCTGCTAACCTTTAAGAGACTTGAGGTGGATTTCTGGCACATACGAAAGATGAATAAATCTTCCCTTAAAGGTACTTCTGTGTTGACTTGACATTGAAGCACAACTGGTTCGGTGCTCCCATCACTACACGTCTCCTTAGCTTCCTATGTGGTTGAGTGTGACCTCGCTTTAATATTCGATGCACCTCCACTGCGGGCTAAGCCACTTTATACCCTTTCATATGGCTCGTTGGTACTCCTGGCAATGAGCCTTACCCATGGGCACAGGCCGCTGTCAATAGTCCAACGATAACAATAGTCAGCCTAGTTGCCAGTGGGAATCTCTAGACTTCAATAGAGGGTTTTGGGATAACCAAGATTTACTATATGCTTTCGTTCTTTTTTACTTGAGGACACTTCTTAATATCTTTTATACTCTTAATCATTGTTGAAAAACAAAATTAAGTTGGTATCATTATATAAAAGAATAATATGTGTGATTATATTAGTTGCTTCGTTTTGCTTTTTCATATCGTTACAACGAGAGAAGCCATAAGTTAGAGCTGATTTAAGATTTTGATTTTCTTCGCTTTCTTCGTCTTAAAAATAAATCAAATTATAAGCTTCGTGTGCGAGGCTCTTTATCGTCTTTCGCCTTTTCTTTTTTTTTAAAAAAATAAATAAATAAATAAACCTTAAGTAAATCTCTTAGTAAATTATTTATAACAAGAGTATTTACGTACAACTAAAAAGCAATAAAGTATTAATTTAGTTGATTTGCTTATTGTATTAAAAGTTATGAAGTGAAAATGTAAGGAGTTATAAGTAGGTTTAGCTATTAACTAGCGCGAATAATTCAGTTATTTATTCATTTGATTATCTCGTGACCTTGAACTTGCAACATTATTTAACCGCTAAGTTTTTGTCGGTGCAGTACCGGTAAGAAAGCACCAAGCGTTCGTCGATATATCGAATACGTAGGTGCAGTGAGACAGTCAGTCAAAAGTATGGTATGGTTGTAAAGTCTGGCTCTTCTAAGAAGTGCTGGAGGTGGTCTATATATACATGTATACCTCTCCGAAGGAGGTCCGAGACAGGTCCGTATCGCCTCAGGCCTACTTCTGAAGAACCTCGGCACAAGCAGTTCCTTGCGTATCAACAGTTTTCACTTCAGCAATTAAACTGTGACGATAAGTGCCTCACGTGTTTCAAGCCGCTACCTCTTATTTTGTGTATATAACCTTGTTGTAACGTTCTTGCCGTTCGCGGGTACTATGCGTACAGGCTCGTTGAGTTGATATCAGCTATGAAGTAAAGTCATAAGACAATCTAGTTCTCTATAGGAATAAAAACGTTATAAGCAGTGGTAAACTATAGGGTAAACTTGCTATATGAATTTAAGCACGAAGCTTTACTACTTAAGAAACTACTGTGTTTATATAGAACCTTAGTCTTGGCTGCAAGCCGTGCAAGACGGGCTCGCAAAGCGTGCAAGCTCTCGCGACTCGTCTAGCAGGCTAGTATATCACGTAACCCTGGTTGCATAATTCGGGGATTAATTAGCCGTTGGGTTGTTTACTTTATATAATACTCATAGGGCAAATGGGGTCCTGGGAGCCCCTTGGCTCCTGGGAACTATGCTCCTAGGAATCACTTGATTTCTGCGACCCCAACTGCTCCCGGGATCCTCATAGTCCTTGGCTTCTCTGTGCAGCGAAGCTGCCGAGCCTCAGGGCCAAGACACACGTGATCCCTAGATTGTAACACTCGTGTCGAACTCTTTAAGTTCTGCACCTTAATATTCTAAGCATATCAATAACATGCTTTACAACTGCGTAACGTTACATAAACACTTCAAATTAGCAAAGAGAAAAGCAATGTATTATTCAGTATATAACCTCTTTTTAATTAAAATTAAAATATTTACTTCTTTCATTTCTTTTTGTTGCAGGTTTAAGGTCACGGGATAGTCAGAAGGATGGATAACTGGATCATCCGCGCTAGTCAATAGCCGAGCCTACTTATAACTCCCCACATCTTCACTTCATAGCTTTTAATTAAAGCAAGCAATCAACTCAATCAATGCTCTACTGCTTCCTAGCTGTACGTGAATATACCTTGCTACACTTTCTTTTCTTACCTTTAATACATTGACTTTTCTCAATCAAACAATGTTTGAAATACATTTGTTTTGTTCAGGGGCTTGAGCGAGGCAACATTATCAGCTTCAGTGGCCGGAGAAAAGTCGGCAGAAATTTCTGAAATTGGATTTTCCCGCAACTCCACTCGCTGCTTAGGAAGAAAAGGGTATATATATTGCACGATGGCGCTGGGGTTTTAAAAGAAAGCAAAAGGTTATCTTAAAGAACAAGATGGTAAAACAGGAAACTATATGTGTTTTTTCCGGAACGGGGAATTGAACCCCGGTCTCCTGCGACCGCATAACTATTTGTTATTGAGAGGCAGAAATGCTAACCACTACACCATTCCGGATTGGATGAATTGATGTAATCAATGGTCGTATGTCATTATATAAACACAATAATGAGGTGGGCAGAAATGAAACAAAACCAAGGACCACCCACCTAACGTAAAGAAGTCTTCCCTTCAAAGATACAAAAGTTATATTTTCTACAACACTTATTGATATTTTGATAATGAAAACAATTTCATTTTCTCTTTGATTTTTAATTATTAATTGCAATTCTCTTCACTTATAGCAAGTATCTTTAACAACTGTTCACAATTAGGTGGTAGTAGAATCAATAGCAAAAAGAAAAACATACAACAGTAGGGATTCGCTGGTGGTCACCCACCCAACTACTGATCTACCGATCTGAGGCTTGTGTATGGCAGAGCGGACGGGATGCCCAATACTCCTCAGTCTATGGCCGTATGTGATTGTGTTTGCCTTACTTCATACTATGCTGGAATGCCTTTGGGATTCTTCCCAACCAACCATCTATCACAGGTTGGTAAGTTGCATTGAGAGGGTCGATTCTAACTGACAGACTCAATGCGATTGGACAGAGATACGGCCGTGCCTTATTCCTGCAAGGAACTGTGATGTCTGCAGGTAGGTGGTGGGCGCCGGAATTACTTGTTGCTGGCATCCGCGGCACATACGGGACGGCACGGCGCGGCCGCACAACACCCACCAACCAACCAACCCTACTGTACTGTACCTACAACCCAACCACGGCTGGCTCGCTGACACAGGTCTTCAACATGCTTCCCGACCTACGTTGGCCCTCCGTCAAAAGATCGTGTTCCCAACACCGACAGAATTGTTTCGTAGCTGCTGACATATGCTATTCTTTCTTAGGCTGATCCGACTGGGACTTGAGGTCCAAGCCTGCACTTCAACAAAGAGATATATATGCTTGTGTTGCTGTTTGTGAGTGATGGGTTAGACCCGCCGTGCGCACTTCCGGGCCCCATAATCTGACCCCTACTGTACAGTGGGGTGCAAAAGTCTACGCACTGCCAAGATAGTCTAACTATGAAGGGTCAAGCGGTTACTTATCGAAGTTAGACGTGGGCTCTCATCCAGTGTGGGGATGGTTGATAAGAGCGGCAGCCCCGCGCAGCCGCTAATCAGGCTGCCATCCTTCTTCTATTCTGGTCAATAGCTACCCGCGGTGCTCTCTCTTCCTCGTCCATGCTCGACTAGAGCTCCTTAATTTCATCTCATCGTGTATACTCTGCCGTCTCCAAAGCTGCTCGCTCCCAAAAGATGGCAAGCCGCCAGTCAACAAATTCTCTCAAACAGGAAGCCAATGGCCATCTCCTCGGGATCCGTCGGCGGCAAGGCGTCGATGGCTCAGACGTGGAGCAAAACGAAATTGTGGGGAACTTACATCGCGCGCTCAACATGTGAGAATTCCGGGAGTTCCGCAAGATCAAGACGGCTGATTGATGTAGAATGTCTGATCAGCTGTATCAAACAGACACTCATTTCATTCTGGAATTGATCCAAAATGCTGATGACAATGCCTTTGACAACGACGTGGTCCCAACACTTTCCTTCCACGCTATCGCTTCGGGAAATTCATGGCAAATGCTCATCGTTTGCAATGAGACTGGCTTTCAGAAAGAAAATGTTGAAGCACTCTGCCGAATTGGGGATAGTACGAAAAAAAATAATGATATTACGACTGGCTACACTGGGGAGAAAGGTATCGGCTTCAAGTCTGTTTTCAAGGTTGCCGACATTGCACACATATCCTCCAGGGGATACTCATTCCGGCTGGATCGACGAACAACGCTCGGTATGATTGCGCCCATTCTGGAGACATTTCCGCCCTCAAATATGATAAAAGCACTGGATGGCAGAACCCGAGGAGATCAAACCCAGATTTTACTAGAACTCCTCAGTGAATCCGAGTTCCAAAACATTTTAAATGAGCTTCAAAATTTGAAGCCCCAGATGCTCATCTTCTTACGGAAAATACGGAAGCTGATTATCCGTACTCCGAACCTGGACGTCCTATTTGAGATTCGAAGTCTTGCTGAGGACCAAGATATTGATGGAGGAGAAACAGCGACGGTGACAAAGACATCTCTTCAGGAAAACAGCACAGAAGAGAAGTATGTTGTTGTCCGTCGGGTATATCACCAGCTGCCAGAAGATGAGCGAAGGAAGAATGTCAAGGCCACTGAGGTCGTGCTAGCATTCCCGGTTGACAAATGGCGGCCATTGGTGCATGCTCAGGACACATATGCTTTCCTTCCCATCGGCGATTACGGGTTCAATGTAAGTTCGTGCTACGCCAACATCCGAATCTGTAGAGGCTTACATGCATGAAAGTATTTGATACAGGCAGATTTTCTCTTGGTTGCAAATAGGGAGAGCGTTATATCTACCATATGGAATCGTTGCTTGAGATTAGCTTTATGCATAGCTTTTGTGAAGACAGCTGTCCCTCGCTTCAATCGACTCCACGATCAATCTCCCAACAGTCAGAATCTCCGATACACTTGGCCTCTCTTTCTCAAGGATAGAGGTGGAACAACAGAGTTTTGGTCGAAACTAAAGGAAACTATCCTCGATATGCTATCCAAAACAGACGTGCTGGAGTCGCGAAAAAACGGCAAACTTACGACACCCGAATCTCTATACTACATTCCGAAAGCATTCAGACTGAATGGCCAACCATTAGTCGAGGACGAAACTACTGAGCTCCAGCATTTATCTTTCCTCTACGATTCAGAGACCACGAACATCCTGCCAGAACTTAAGAAGATGCATGTCAAGGAAATGGACTTCTCGCAATTCTGCCAAGAATTGAGGGATGTTATCAAGAACGTTGGCCGTTCATTTTTGACGAGCCAGTCAGACGACTGGCACTCGAAAATCGCAATACTATTCTGCGCCTATGGCAACAAGCATCGGTCAACGGATATTCCACTCATTCCAGTTAGGGACGGACGATGGGTGAAACCTTCGCATAGTCATTTGTTTCTTGAAGGGGAAATAGGCAATGCAGAAGTACCTGCCGGGCTAGATATATGCTTGGTGGATCGCAAAGCCTGCCAAAACCCATTTCGGTTGGATTTCTTTCGGTGGGCTGGCATCAAAAGGTGTGATCAGGCTAAGGTCTGCCAGATGATTGTGGAATCTTACAGCCCCTTTCGACAGCGGTCCTTGAATACTTCTGTGCAGGACTTAATGTACCTCTTTCAAACACCTCGGCACGTCTACAATGGGAGCATCAACGGACTTCAAGTCATTTGTGCTGGACGTTTTCGCTCGGGTTTCAGGTATGCAAGCAAGGTGTATATTGATTATCCTGATGGGAAATCGGTTATAAGCAAGCATGCAGGGCATCCAGAGAGCCCAACGCCGATTCTCGACCCAAGTTACCTAGCCGCTGCTCAAAAATTAGAGAAAGAAGTCGAATTTGTCGAATGGGCATGCTCTCGGTTGAGGATGTCGCTCTTGCCTCGTCTCGTCAACGAGTATCAGGAACTGTCACCGGAATTCGAATTCCTCAAAACCCACGCCATACAAGACTTGCTTCTTTTGTTACGAGATAATTGGGACCATTATTCTAGAGACTTGGATTTTGGTCGGTTTGGAACTTCTAAGCTCAAGAAAGCTATTTCGCAGATGACAGTGCCTTGCACGAATGGACTCTCGTTACGTCTCGAACAGACAGTCATACCGCGCAGGTCCCTGAAGTTTGCTGGCCCAAATCTAACATTCGTCGATATTCCAGACCCAAGTCACGCTCGCTGGCTCAAGTTTTCTGCCTTTGGCGTTGTTACCATGCTTTCCACGGAATTTTACATCCTTGAGCTCAAGGCTATATCAGCCCTTCCAGTGACTGACAGGGCTCCTACAACAGCCGTGGAGGCAATTTATGCTGAGCTTGGGACTTGTAAAGATCCAAAGAGAGTCCGGTAAGAGATCCTTGGCATGTTATATATACACTATGAGTTTGCTAAAAATTTAACAGAGAAGCTTTTGCAGAATGTCGACTTGTATACCTCCCAAAATCCAAAAGATGGGTGTTTCTTTCTGATTGCGTGTGGAATGGGCCGCAACAGCTAGAATCTACTCACAAGCTTAGCTCAGTATACCCAGCCCACAGCTCATTGTTTCGGGGCTGCCTGCAGCTCGAGAATGCAAAACTTGGACACGTGGTCAAGGAGCTGAAAGGTGTAACGGATAGCACCCCCCTTCACACGTTACAGCAATTGTTATTGCTTCTCAACAAATACCTGTCGCCCAAGGACTCTAAAGATTGTCTTTCGTCATTGAAAGGAAAGAACATAATCCCAGTAACAACTCCAAGCGGTGAGGACCGTATGAACTACAACAAGGACATTTGGTATTTCGCAGATAGGCAAAGCTTGTGGGATCGTTTTAACGGGAAAATCCCTCTCATCTCATTCGATGTGAAAACGGTCAGAAAGCTAACGCCTCTCATCGATGCCATGGATCTATCGGACCACTTGCTTTCTAATGTGGTCGAGCAAAAGATCGATTTTGTTGGGCTCAAGATCAAGGACAAAGAAAGGACTGATGATCTCAGGGACAGGGCACGGTATTTCGCCAGGTGGGTATAAATGATTCCTAGATATCTACAAGCTGATGATGGGATTAGGCTTCTTCCAACGGAGACTCAAAAAACAAAATCTCAGCTTCTTACTCGACTCTTAACCCTCAAGGTTTGGGGCGTCCAAGCCTTGAAATTGACCCAGGAAGTGAATGATGTCAAAGTCACTGAAGAAACTAACCAAATCCTATTCGATGAGACTGATGATAGCACAATTGAGATTTACCTCTCAATCAAGGGTACACATAAACCGAAGGTCGACTTCGAATTATCGCAAAAGTTCATTCAATATTGTGCTATTACCGATCCCAATCTCCAAAGCTTGGTTCTTCGGATTATTCAATATCCCTACGAAGAGATCGAACAACTGCTTGAAGAATATGGTTTGGATGAACCGATCGATTATGACGAGGAGTCTACTGAGCTTCTGAACTCTACTCCGGTAGAAAAGGATGACGAAAGTGGTTCAACTTTCCGAGAAAGTCTTGATCTGATGCATTCACCAAGGACGCCGAACCGAGGTGCGAATATTCCAGATGACGTACCGAATACTCAGGTCTCCAGACGATCTTCCCTGAGAGATAACATTCCAGCCTTGGATCAAAGTATTGCGTCCATTCGAGAAGTAGCAGCCCTACCAACTACCACTCCAACACTGATTGTTACACCGTCCCGGGTTCGCACCACTGCCACATCATTCCTCAATGAAGAAGTTTTGGAGCATCCTATTTCAGAGGGCATCTTGGGCTCTGCTGGAAAGAAACCGAACGGCGCAAGCCAGTCAACAACCCCCAGACCTGAAGATGAAACCCGATCCTCTCCCAACGCATTCGATTTCACAAAATTCCGTACTGACTTTTCAGAGTCATTTGGGCTGAACACTCCTCCTCGACATCACCAAACATCATCAACTCAGAACTACTCCACTCCCCAATACAGTCGGAGCCCACGTTACCATCGAAGCTCACACTATCCCGGGGTCACTCCAGACCCAGCTAGTACAATGTTTGGACTTCAGATGCAGAAAATCGGGTTGTTGGGCGAATCCTTCGTAAGTTATACCAGTAAATATTGTATCCAGCCTATCTTTGATCATAATTGATAGATCAACGCGTGGCTGTCCCGCCATCTCACGAATTCCTGGGATGCTACCCGCCACTGGACGAGTCGGAATCGCAACCACGAATATCCGCAATCGCCTTTTGCGGATAGCGAGAAAGACTACGCCGATTTCACCTACCCCGACAACGATGGGGAACTTACCAAGTTACTCAGTAATTTCCTGAGCCTTGATGTCCGAAAATGGTCCAGCAATCCGCCAACTTACCATCTTGAAGTTAAATCAACATCAGAGGGCTGCAATGAGCCTTTCTATATGAGCAATAATCAAATGCAAAAGGTATCATTTTCAGGGTGCCTTGTACTCATCTATGTATAAGCTGATACTTTCCAGGCGCGTATATATACAATTTCCGATAATGGTGCTCTCATTCCGAAGGATGTATATGCGATCGTTAGGGTATATTCCCTTGAGGTAGAGGGCACAACACCTGGATTTACAGTTTATGCGGATCCCTGGGCTTTGTATCTAGCAGGGGAGCTAGATTTCCTAGCACGTGAAAACTATTCTGTGACACCAAGGGCGGAGAGTACTCAGAGCGGATAGATTTATTACCTCTTCAATCCCCCTTACAAGTTTCCTGCTAGAAGTTTTTGCGAGATATCAACCCATTGAGTATCAGTTTTGTAGCGATTACTTTCTTGGTGTAGCTGAAGCCGATTTTTTTTTTTTTTTGGAACTTGCACTAAAGTTCTTGTTTCTCTGAAACTCATTATTCTCTAACTCCAATGTTAACCCTTGCAAACTTTTCAGCTCCCATGCATACAATCATTCCAAGGTTGATTGAGTGCGCAGAAAATCATGTCCGTGACATCTAAATGTCACAATTAAAGCGTTCTGCAGAAGTGTAAATGGTACAAACACGAATTCCATGGGCTGCAGAAACCCCACTCAATAATTAACTCCAATCTGAAGTCACCTGCAGCTCATCAGCAATACGCCCTCCCAAACACGAGATTTCTTGTGATTGAGAACGAGTCAGTAAAGTTAACCGTTCATCCTCGTTCTCTGCGTAGGCAACATGTAATTGAGGCTTTCTATTATTACGTCAAGCCGAACAAGAATTCTTCACGCCAGGTTATCTTGGAGTAGCAATGGAATTCAGCAAACTACTAGGGCTTTTCAGATTACCGGATTGAAAATTCGAGCATCTAAAGTCCCGATTCTTGAATTCAGAAGATATGGATCTGGATTGCATTGCGGCCATTCGAATTAACTAGATTTCGATTTCTTAGAATGTGTGTTGAATTTATTAATGCTATCGCGCGAAAAGTTGTGCAAATAACACAATATTCCTCAGTCGATTGTCTTACTAATAGTTATACTCATGGAAAGTATGTAGGAAGACAGCGCTAAGGGTTGGGGGATCTTGAAGAGTTTGAAAGGAAGGTCGGCGGTCTCGTGAGAATATGTGGAGAGGATTTATGCTCGTAGGGCGTAAAGAGCTTAGTCTCCTGGCAAGCTAAGTAGATAGTCCAACTATCCCTAGTCTATAGTGGTATGTGGTAGCTACAGCTTTACATTGTTATATATACCAGTTAAGAGTTTGAATCCTTGTGTTCTCAACCTGCAATGATGCTCCATGATCAAATGGAATAAACATGAAAAGTCTTAGTATTCTGACCACTTTTCGCCAAGGGAGTTTGTCTCAAACGACATGATCGCGGGAAAGAGTCTGGCCAGGACATCTTGAATCATATCATCGATCGATCGGGGAAAAAGATGGAGCTCGGCATCCATGTTGAGATGGTTACCTATGGCAAGGGATTTTCCGAAACTGTCGCGGGGAAAGAAATGCAAGAGGAACTCGCCAAACTCAAAGCAGACTACGAAAAGGAAATGATAGAAGTCCGAAAGGAGTTGTAAGAAACGTTCAAGAAGAAGGATGCGGAAAGACAGAGGAACTTCGTGAGCATCGTGTTATGCTTGAGAGTCAGGCGGCTTGAAGCAAGCCGTGAGGGGTTGCGTAGGGAAATGAAGGAGGAGCATCGCCGCGAGATGGAAGAGATGAGGGGTGAAGTATCGAAGAGAGAACGAACCATCGAAGCTACTGCGAGGCATAATGCTGAGCATCACGAACAGGTGACAAGAGAACTCTCAAAATTGAAGCAGTAAATGAACGATTCTAGGATCAAGGATCGCCAGGTTGCTGAATTGAAAGCCGCCGCGACCAAGAGGGAACAGGACTTACAAACATACTCGAGAAAGAACACCGAGTTGCAGAAATATATGACTAACGAATGAGCGGCTGTGAAGGACCAGATAGCCCGCTCTAAGATGATGGAAGGGCACAACTACAAGTATAAGTATAAGTACACGTGTCCGGGCTGCAGAGTTAACTACCTCAACAACACACCCAAAACAACAGTCAATTAGCAAAATTTGTGTTTTGCTGACACAAAATCAGAGAGCCTCGAAATGCGAACCCCGCGCACGGCACTGGAATCACGAGCGTTCGAAAATTGATAATGGTGTTTTTTCCCCTAACATGGTTGCCCGGTTGCCTTGGTACTGGCTATTGTTTCCTTCTTGTGCAATTGCGAGGGTTTTTGGAGGTTTCTACATCCATATGTTTGGTCTCCTTAAAATATTGATTCAATCTCATATCTCCAGGTTTATGCATTGATCCTCCATTCCAACTTCTCAAGATAATGATATATGCGAGCATCTGTTTCGACATTGTGCTGCCACATCCCCCGTCCTACCGAAGAACCACACGGGTAAAAAGGCGTTGGAAACGAAAATCTCTCTCGTTAGAATCAAGAAAGCATGGACCTAGATTTGCTAATATGGTATAGCGCGTGTGAAATAGTTCAACTTGTTGCATTCTCCGAAGCCCCACGCATCATATCTAGTGAATAAGGCGAGATTCCAATAGGAGCTTCCTTCTTCAGCTACGGATGTCTTGAACAATACACTCCTCCGTTAACCGAACCCAATCTATAGCAATCGTCTTTCATGCAGACATCTGGCCTTCGAAATACCAATAAGCACAACGACACATGATTTGTGGTGTAAGAGTAAGACTGGGGAGTTCTTACGTAAAAGGCAATATGGGCCTCTCTTATCCCGGCAAAAGTGGTGGTGTGGCAGCCATAGCCATTGGTTCTTAAGCTCTAAAGCCTGCCCAGGCAGGGCTCAGTTGCTATCTAATTGTTGCATATGAACTTATTGAGTCTTTTCTCCCCACCGAGATACCTTATTAGTGTCACCGAAAATCTGAAGTGGTATATCTCCTGCAGCTCTTTTCTATCTTTTCGATTTTGCCAAACTCAAGAATTTCATGATATGGATGGCCAGCTGAATGATCTACGCAAGCTAATTTCGAACATTATTGGAGAGGTAGTATGGACATTGCTTCGTCCTCCTGTTATCTTATACCCCATCTTCTTGTTGCTAATTCCATGTTCCTAGAATGCTACAAATCCTGCACCCAGTGCACCCCGTGCACCAAGCGCAGCCAGAGTGACATGAACTACCCGAAATTTAACGCCCGCTGCGCTATTGGGCTTTATTAATGCAGTTGGGGTGGTCGCCGTGGTTGTTGTGACCTGGTTACTGGTACTTGAGGGATACGCTAGTAAAGTACTAGATAGGGCACTCGATGTTATTGTCCTGCCTCTGCTACAACCTTGCATGATCAAATTTATCAGCCGAGTCAAATAATAAGGCTCAAGCAAACTCACCAAGGGTACAACGTTGCCCCACTTGCGGCAGTCACGGCAACGCAGTCAAAGGTGCGTTGAGAATCACCAGTTTTGGCGAGCTTCCCTGATACCACTAAAGAGATGAGGTAGGCTGTCACGGAAGAGTGGGAGGCCATACCGCAGGAATGGATCAATTAATTGATTGTAAGGCAGGAACATTGGGTAAATGTTACTTATGAAACGCCATGGGTGGGCTGCTCCTAATTAATCTTATGTTCTGCATGTAATTGATGTTGATGGTTGTCGTGTATCCTGTGGCGCACAGACCCGTGATTCCAGGTTCGTAAGGTAATTAGCAACTGATTTTGAAAGTCAGAAGACTGAAGGGCGCACGTTGGTAATGAAATCAGTCCACATGTGCTTGATATAATCTTGACTTAAGGGTCTGCCTAGCTATAGCTGAAAACTAACTCAACACCGCAGGATGCTTCCAAGAAGTAGCACCGCCATCCAATAGAAGATCCTGCCCAGTGTACCACCCACTCGCTTTGCTATCACAAAGCCACAATACGGCACCTTTCAACTCCTCAGGTAAACCGATACGACCGAACAAGGTTTCCTTTTCAAATTGACTGACCAGAGTCGGTTGCTCAGTCTGCAACCCTCTCATCATATCAGTCATCATATATCCCGGCGACAGGCTATTCACGCGAATGCCATACCGGGAGAGCTCCACAGCAAGTGGCTTCACCAAGCCCTTGACAGCTGCTTTGGATGCTGTATAGCAGCTAATCTCTTGTGCGGCAGAGGCGATGTATGTTGCAATGGAGGCGATGAAAATGATGCTGCCAGTCGTGGGCTCGGTCGCTTTTCCCTCGCCATTGATAGCAGTATATCTCTCCACCATACTCCGTGCACACGCCTGTGCAACGAGAAAGCTGCCGATAAAGTTGACGGCGAAAGTGCGGCTGATGTTGACATCTGAGGTGGTGAGGAAAGACTCGTTGGTCACGACGCCAGCAGCATTGACATTGATGTCGATAGACCCAAAATCGGCTTTGATCTGCTCGATGGTCTGGTTGACCTGCTCACGTTTGGTGATGTCGGTAATGTAGTATTCGACTTTGACATTGTGTAGAGATCTGAGGGAGAAGAGGGTGGGCGAGGGTTCAGGGAGGACGTCCAGCACGGCAATATTGCATTTGGCTGCAGCGAGTGCTTCTGCAAAGCTCAAGCCAAGACCTCGAGCGGCACCAGTAATGACTGCGGTCTTCATCTCTAACGTGGACAGCATCGGACGTATGGGGATCGAGAGCAAGTGAGCAACCCACGGATGACATTTTCATTGTGTTTATACTGACGTCGAACAGGGATGATAAGTGCCTGTCCCAAGCTCCCGGGTTCTGGATCTCTTGGCTACTGGAACTACCGTACTTTACGGAGTAGTCAGAAACATTTCTTGCGCATATTTACCATTTACCCATTCAAGCGACGTTCCGTCCCGCTCCCCTCGCTTCCCCTCCATTTCTCGGTTACCCCGCGATTAGTCAGTCTATTGACTTACTGTAGCATTTGTCAACTTCAACACCTGACTTTAATGTAATATGGAACGAGCTCGGAGCTTTTCTGTAGATCATCCCAAACTCCACTTTTCCATGTCTCATTGTATTATTTTAAGCGATCAAATCCAAAAGGCGACACAACGAACTTGGCACATTTCTATAGCTTCATCAAAATTCCTCCTCTTCAGCCTAGTTGATTTTCATTTGCATTTGAATACTTGCAACACTCGTGAGAATGTCGGAATCTGCCTACAATTATACACACATCGTCGTGGGTGCTGGCTCTGCAGGATGTGTCGTCGCTGCCCGCATCGCCGAGAATCTTGATAACAGAGTGTTACTCATTGAGGCTGGCCCAGACCAAGATGCTCTGGACAGCACCTGCAGTCCCTCTCGAATTCGAAACTCACGGCGAGTCCCGATGCGAGGTCAATCCGAGTTCTTCGACCCCAAGATTGATTGGGACCTGCAAGTGCACATGCCAGGATACTTGCAAGGAGCATCAACGACCATGCGTGTGCCACAAGCCAAACTTTTAGGAGGAGGTAGTAGCATCAATGGAGGAACAGCTCTCAGAAATACCCAAAATGATTCGAGAGAATGGGTAGAAATGGGGAATGATGCGTGGGACTTTGAATCCGTCCACGACGTCTATCAAGTGCTGGAAGCCGACCATGTTAGAGGCACACACGGTCCACATCCAATCCAACGTGCTGTACCAAGAGAACTTGGCAGCATTCAAGCTGCTTTTCTCAAGGGAGCTGTGGAGGTTGGATTCAAGGAGGTCATTGACTTCAACGAGACAGGCACCGAGGGTGCTGGTCCTTCGCCGGTGTGCAGAGTAGGGGATCAGAGAGTTAGTGCCGCGGACACATTCATTTACCCTCGCCGGCATTGGAAAACCTTGAGTATTATGATTGGCGCCACCGTGGATCGGGTCTCTTTCTCCAGGAGCAGCAGCAATAACGACAACATCAATAGGGCCACTGGAGTTATACTCGCAGATGGGAGAAGCGTCGAAGCCACGGTTGAAGTAATCATTTCTGCTGGCGCTGTCCTCTCACCTGCTATTCTTCAGCGATCTGGCATCGGACCGGAAGACTTGCTTCGGCAGCACAACATATCTCCTATAGTACATCTTCCTGTTGGCCACAACCTCTCAGACCATCCTTGTATTCCCATTGTCGCAAAGCCACGAGTAGGATCGTACAGTGACAA
The DNA here is from genome assembly GCA_017366145.1 of Cadophora sp. M221. Classification (NCBI taxonomy): domain Eukaryota; kingdom Fungi; phylum Ascomycota; class Leotiomycetes; order Helotiales; family Ploettnerulaceae; genus Cadophora; species Cadophora sp. M221. The sequence goes on from JAFJYG010000580.1 coordinate 16,113, forward strand.
AGACTACTCTGTACAGTGCCAAGCCCGCTGGTCATCGTCAATGCTGCCTGGAGCTATCGATCATCAGCTTGTGTGCTTCAGCTACTTGTATGTACACGCTCGAGATCCAAAGATGGCACCTCAACGTACCATATCAGGAGCAGCAACAGGCCATGTTGCTGGTATCGGCTGCAATCTCAACAAGCCGACTTCATCTGGCACCACTTTTATCCAGTCTCGAGATCCGAACGTGCTGCCCAAGGTCACGATGGACTATCTTGGTACTGCAGCAGACCAGGCATCAGCACGCGAGCTTGTACGCACCGGGTATGGCGTGATACGCTCTGCGGCCATGCAGTCGGTTCTTGAAACTCCCCTCGGCATTGAAGACTCCACCATTGCTTCAAATGATGATCTGGATAAATTCTGTCAGGCCCATGTCACGTCGACATATCACTTTTCCTCCTCGTGCCAAATGGCCTCTCGTGAGAAGGGAGGAGTAGTGGACCAGAGTGGACGGGTCTATGGCACAACTGGACTCAGAGTCTGTGACGCGAGCATCATTCCTACCGTGCCTGCGAGCAACAATATGTGGACGACTATGATGTTCGCTGAGCGGATTGGGAGGAGTGTGAGAGATGAGAAGGACGTAGGACGCGAGCAATCTGGGATGTGATGTAGAGTATTTACGAGAGCAATCCCAATGCCAAATATATCCGAATTGCACAAAGCGATATGTACACCGTAATGCCAAAAAGATAAGATACATGTCATTTACAATAGAATTTATGAGATTTGTCTTCCATTTTCTTGCCCAAAAAAATGAGCCAATCATTGGTATCCAAGTCATCTGCCCGTGGAGTAGGGCATGACTTGTAGTACACTATCTCGCAATTCTCGCCGCAAAATCCTATAGCCCTATCCCAATCTCTAAGCCTTTGGAGCCGCACACCTACAAGGCATCAAGTTCAAGGGGATAAACAATGCCTGCTAGCTTCCGCGCCTCATCCATCCAAGCAAGAACCCTAAGACTCTCCTCTGCACCAATAACTTCACCATGCCCTTTCTGCAATGCTTTTCTCTCAAGGACCACTTTCGCAAGTACATCAGCTTGATACCAGATACCCCAACCGCGCTCAACAGGCTTCCTGATGACTTCATCCATCTCCATTCCGTCTTCATCAAGATGTTCGGCATCATACCATTGGACGTGAAGCTCCTCGGGTCGGATAGGTGGGAAAGGAATTGACACCGAGGCTTTGGCTGCCTCTATTCTCACAGACGGTGCAGCTCTTTGGGCTTGCAATCGGTGGTAAAATGGAGGTTTCGAAGAACCCGGTAAAGTCATGCTCGTCGTGACGATACCAACAGCATTCTGCTGACAGGACTTGTTGTCTTGTCTAGAGAGGATGATGGTATTGATATCATCAACATCCCCAGAGACTCCCGGCACGCTAATGGAGCTTGAGTGGATGACGTGGGTTGAAAAATCCTCCGGATCGGATTCCAGTCCGTTGAGAGCCATGTCAGCCCATGTCAGAGCATATACGCCCTGATCCAACAAACTTCCCGCTCCGGCTTGTTTGTCCAGGAAGCGTGATGAGGAAGACAAGTCGGAGCTCACGATCGGGAATGAGAAGTCGGCATATACCCGCTTCACCGGTCCGATGATTGGCAGAAGTTCCTCCTTGAAGAATGTCGCGGCTGGGAGGTAGCGAGTCCACATGGCCTCCATCAGAACGACCCCGTTCTCGTGCACAAGATTAATGAGTCTCGAGTATTGTGCAGCGTTCATGGTCGCAGGCTTCTCGACAAGGACATTTCTTTTGCAATGCAAGGCCTTGATCGTATGCTCATAGTGTAGCGAATGCGGCGAGGAGATGTATACGACATCAAAGTCGCCTTCCTCAAGCATCTTCTCCCAGGAATTGAAATATTGCACGGCTTCGGGATCGGGGATCTTTTGGTCTAGAAGCCATGATGAAGCGCGTTCCTTGGAGCCTCTTGTGCTGAGAGCCACCAGCTTGTGGTGAATGGGGTTGGATTCGGCTCGCTGTAGCAGTAGATCTGGGAGGAAGGTCTCGGCGATGGTAGATAGGGACAGCGCTGCCCAGCGGCAAGTTGTCCTCTGCAAAGTCATGATAGCGATAACTGGGAAATATAAAAAGGGTAGTGTGCTGGAAGCGGCTGGTAAGATCGTCTTAGATACTTTAGTTATTGAAGGGTAGGAATACAGTTTTTAGTTGTGATGTGGAGAAACGATGCACAGCGCCTAAAAGGTTTGTTGATGACGAAAAGAAGTTCTCGGCATTGAACAAAAATCGAGCCATCGAGATGCTAAGGAGAAAGTAGATCAGTCACTCGTAAGTTGTCATATTCCTTAGAGTACTAGGTTGGCAAGCGAAGGTAATGAAAGGGGCTCGGCTAGCGAACTTGAGCGGTAGAACGGTTAAATGGCCAAAAGGCTGAAAGGTAGGTAGGCGATGCCTCAGCCGTGGCTTGGTCTATGCTAGTATGTACCATGCAGACCAATTATGTACTTGTTTCTCTGAGACATCCCACTCGGAGACTAAGCAAACTTTAAGATCATGTGTTCTAGAATTCCGCGGAGAATACATACGGAGGTAAAACGGCTGCGTGTGCCTTTGCCCCTCATTTCAAAGCCTGCAATGGCTTCAAAGGAGGCTGCTACGGTTTTAACTAGCTCCGGAAACTACTCCTTCGTGGGGAGATATTTCGGAAACAACACCAAAGGCCAGTAGTATAAGATGTGGGGATATGTACCCCGGATGTTGATCTCCATCATACTACAACCCAGCTACTGCTATCATCTCCTTGACAATTTCCACATTTCCACTCTCATTGTCAACTTTCAAACATCAACAATCTTCCTGGGCCACAGATCTTGTCTTCACAATGACAAAAATCCAAGTCTGGCGCCGATTGCCCGGCACGGCTCTTTTGGTTCTCCTCAATGTCTTTACCGCTGTCGCCCTGATCTTCGAAGGCTACAACCAAGGTGTCCTCGGAACTGTCTCTGGAACACCTGGTTTCATCGACATGGCCGACATTGGAAGCAACGGCGTCGTTACAGACACCACAAAGCAAGGAGGGCTTGCTGCAGCGTACTACTTTGGAGCTATGTAAGTGACATATTCCTGGAGAGCATGGTATCATTTTGGAGTGCTTTTCTCTAGAGAACGTACTTCGGAGATATGCACCGTTGTTTCCGTAAACATCTGAGAACAGTAGACTGACTCGGTTCCTTTGATCAACAGGTGGGGATGTTTTCTTGGAGGTTGGGTTGGTGATAAATTCGGCAGGAAAAAGGGCGTGTTTGTCGGCGCAGTCCTCTGTATGCTCGGCGGAGCTCTCATGGTAGTTTGCTCTTGATAGAAATGTTTGCGCCTAGTACTAACGAAAACAAGTCCGGCTCTGTTAACGCCAACATGTTCATCTGTGCTCGTGTCATAGCCGGTCTGGGAATAGGTTTCATCAACTCGATTATCCCATCTTGGGTCTCGGAACTCTCTCAGGCACACAATCGTGGTTCTTCCTTCTCCTTAATTTTTATTGCCAACTTTGGAGGTATCGTTCTGGCCTACTGGTACGTTACTATCATTTCTCAAAGCCGATGCTCTACTTGCTTTTGTTTCCTTACTGACTCATCTAGGATCAACTATGGCATTAGGAACTCTGAAATCGTCTTCCGCTGGAGGTTCCCCTTGGGCTTCATGGTCGTGCCAATGTTCATTGTTGCCATAATGGTCCCTACAATCCCAGAGTCTCCAAGGCAAGTCCAACGCCATTAGTGCCATGTTATATCCGCTGACTCGTTCCCAACAGATGGTTGATTGCCAATGGTAGACGTGACGAGGCGATTGAAATTCTGAGCAAGATCCGAGGAGATTTGGCTCTCAATGACCCCAAGCTCACTGCTGAGATCGAACAACTTGATGCTGTCGTTGAGGCATCCTATCACAGACGCAACAACTATATCAACCTCGTCCTCGGCGGTCGCTACTCTGGCAAGCTCCACCTTGGTCGCCGCGTCGTCATGGGTTTCGCTCTTCAGCAGATCCAGCAATGGACCGGTATTTTAGCCATTGCAACCTGGGCAGGAAAGCTCTTTGATCTCGCAGGCTTTGCGCCTGAGAAATCTGCTTGGCTGGCTGGTCTCCTCAACACCTTCGGTATCTTTGGCACTGCTGCTGCTGCTCTCGTCATTGACCGGTACGGCCGACGAGCTTCATTGCTCATCTCCTTCGCCATTCAAGGGATCTCGCTGTTCTTGGTAGCAGCCTTGATCAAAACATCAGAGGATAACCAGGCGAGCGACCCAACCAAGGCCTCCGAGCTCGGCACTGCTGCCGCATCCTTCCTCTTTGTTTTTCTCTGGTTCTTCACCATGTTCAATATCGTTCCTTGCTGGATTTACGGCACTGAAATCTGGCCCCAGGAGGTTCGTGCAAAGGGATATTCCTTTACGATTCTTGGTTGGGCAATTGGCTGTGGCATGACGACTTTCGTAATCCCGATCTTGCTGCAGCACCTCGGATGGGCAACCTTCGTATTCTTCGGCGCCCTCAACGTCGTCGCTTCACCAATCATCTACTTCTTCTACCCAGAGACTGCCAACCGGTCACTCGAGGAGATGAACTTAATCTTCACATCTGGCAGCTGGTTGGTCAGCGAGAATATGAAGGAATACCACCGTCGCGTCGAAGCTGCTGGAGGAAACATTGCCGTTGCTGCTCGTGCTCTTCTTGATGAGGTAGATGGCGAGACTCACCTTGACCCTCGTCGTATCATTGCTGGGAGCGAAGAGGGCGTAAAAGGCGATACATCTATCAGCTCCATACATGATGAGATCCGTGAAAAGGTGTGATTGGGATATGAACTGAGAGGGGTTTCGGGAGGGTTGTTCTGGGGCGACCGGGTGACCGTTCTGTTTGCAGAGAGCGAGCGACCCGTTCGAAACGAAAAAGACTGGAGGGAAATACTGTTGAGCGAAATGAGTATTATTTGGTTGTTGATGTTAAGCTCTGTATTGAAATTCAAGTATGTGGAGTCAAGTCTTTGTGTTCCGTTATCCTCCTTTGAGACACTCGGGCAGGAGCTGAAGGCCTACTGAACCCACTGTATGCGGTGAAAAGTATAGTAGTCGTCCGTTGGTATATCTCAACTATTCAATAAAGTATTCCTGAAAAATAAGCTTTGCCGGTGAAGTGTTGAAGTGTTGCGTGGAGTCGGGTGAAGAAATTCCAGTCATTCGTGGGGCAATCCACCACGTGACTTAGTAAACAAACATTGAACAAACTCAAGCGACAACTCAGGTTGCAGAGTTTGAAATTCTGCTTTGATTCTATAGTTTGGTATATTTACGCTATATATATCACCCGATACTTGCTCTCCTGTATACTCTGCGCCTAAAATCTTCGCAAACCAACACTCCCACATCAGGGCTTTCCAACATCCCACCCTCAAGAGCCTACTTCTTTAACACCCTATGAGGCTTCTTCTCAAATCTCTTTCCCCAATTCTCCCAATTTCTCGGCCCATTTTCATCCACAGCCTTCCAACTCGGCCCCAAAACACATCCTCTGCCAAACATCCGCCCAACCTTCTTCACACTCATGTCTCACACCCCCATTCTTCCCCCTGACAACGGGATTCTACCCCATGGCCTTGGCAACCTCATTCTGCCGCTCACAGGTTGGTGCTTACAATTTGCGAAATGAGCCGGTCGCGGATTTTGGGGATGGAGTGTGGTACGCGACTTCCTCAATGCAAAGGACTGCAATGAAATTCAAAGCACTTTCAATGGAAAGAGGACTCAAACAAAACACAGAGATATCATTCGACTCATAAGTCATTCAGTAAAACATCCAAGCCTGCACCACCAAGACCAAGATCTAAACATTCTCTTTCTTAATATCACCAGCAACAACATTCTCAACCATCTTCTCCTCCTGCTTTTCTCTATAAATCGCACCCACATCACCCTTCGCCATGAGCTTACTAGCACGAACAATAGCAAGCGGCGTTCTGTTATCACGGAACACGGCGTCGATCTGCTCGAGACTCTGGCCCATGGTCTCCGGGTAGAAGAAGTAGACGGAGAGCGGGATGCAGAAACTGATGACGCAGAAAAGGATGAAATAGTAGTTGCCGATGGAAGCGATGGCGACGGGGGTAGCCATAATGACGACGAAGTTCCTAGAAATTTTTGTTAGAGGGGGGTGCTTGAAAGGAGGGGGAGAGACGAACCAAAGCCAATGATTTGCAGTTGAAATGGCAGCCATGCTGACGCGAAGCTTGACAGGAGCAACTTCAGCGCAGTACAAGAAGTTTGCACCGAGGAAACCAATTGGGACGAAGAAGTTGAACTGGATATATTCGTCAGTATTTAGTGCCCATCAACCAAGCAAGAGCAGATACCCACGGCAAAAATGAAGAAGACACTTGCAATCCCAGCCGACTTGTCAGATTTGGGGAACGAAGTGGCGATGGCTAGAGCCAACATGCAGCTGCCCATTCTGCGCCATTATCAGCTCACAATTATAAATTCAAATGGAGAGCGACTTACCCAACACCGCTGAACATGAACAGTGCTCTCCGTCCGAAGCGATCAATAGTGAAGAAAGCTACGAAACTAGACAAGAACTTCCAGGTCAAAGTTCCACCAGACAGGATTCTCGAAGTCTGACCGTCCAAACCAAGGTTTTGTTGGAAAATCACCGATGCGTAAACGCTGATAAGGTTTGAACCGGACATCTGTTGATAGAACTGCAGCAGGATGCAGAGACAGAAACGGTAGAAGAGCTTTTCGGGCCCCATCGTGAACATATCTGCAATGCTGGCTTTCTTGACCATCGACTCTTCGAGGGAATACTGAATGCCTTCAATTTCGGCTGTGATGAGACTGTCGTCCTCGGAAGTGTCTTTGAGATTAGCCAGAATCGTGCGAGCCTCTTCGACGCGGTTCACGCTGATGAGCCATCTTGGGGATTCGGGCATGGTGAAAATGGTACCCATAAGAACAAGCGAGAGTGCGAGGGGGATACCGAGAGGCATTCTCCAGGATGCGGAGATGTTTGGTCCCGATTTGATCTGCGATGCTCCGAGATTGATCCACGATTCAAGAGTATATCCCAGCCTATTATTCTTTTTGTCAAAAACCAATCAAACAATCCAAAAGTAAATAAAATACGTACGTCATGAACAATCCGTCAAGCACAACATGCTTTCCTCGATTTGCAGCAGAACTGCACTCGGCTTGCCAAACGGGAACTGTAGCGGAGAGAATACCGATGCCGAGGCCAATAATGGTACGGCCAACGATAAACTGTGCCAGTCCAAACGACGAAGTACACAATGCCTCACCGATCAAGGTGAGCGTAGCAGCGAGAAAGATACTCTTGCGGCGACCGAAGATGTTACCAATCTTCATGCAGGCTAAAGATCCAACGAGAGCGCCGAGCACGAAGGTTGCGACGACTGTTCCTTGAATTGTTGCATTGTGAGATTTTTTGGCACCCGTTGTGTTGGTGGTGTCAATCTCGGGGAAGGTCTTGGTCCAGTTTGGTAGCTGCGAAGTCAATAAGTGCTGTTTTAATTTGAAGTGGAATAGGTGAACTTACAGACAAAAGCCCTCCAACACCAGCTTGATTGTAGCCGAAGAGGACGAAGCTGGGGGCAACAACCAGCGCCAATTGGGCAACTGACAACTTATGACCACGGAGAGGCATGATTTTTCCTATACGGATTGAATAACACGGGCAGAGGAGAAAGAAAGTTTTAAGAGAAAGAGAGCAAGGGAAGTTCTTAAAGCAAATATTCTCACCAGCCTTCGTAAAACTACCCCACCAAAGGACTCACTCAAAACATCATCATCACATCCTGGAGAATCAAGTGCGACTCTCCCCTCGGGGCCCCACCAGTATCACTGGCGTCGAATGTGCGGTGAGAGATTTACAACTGGAGCCTCCAGACTCTATCTGTCAGTCGGCCAACCTCCGTCCCAACCTCCGTCCCAAGCTCCCTCCCAAAATATTGACATACACGATACAAGTCCCCTCAACAAGGGTTAATAAACCCCTCCAACCCCTCCAAGATATCCACAGCATATCTCAGCGCATTGCGAAAAAAGTTTTGAGGCTCCATTAATGCTCCACTTCGAGTCGGTCCGTCAGCCTCAAAGATGCACCAAGTGGATGACGGCGCGAAGACCGCTCCGCTGCGGCCGATATAACATGCGGCAGATTGCTTCCATAAGGAGGCAAACATACGGCAAAGACACCCGAACAGTAGTTAGGCCAGTAGTTTTTCTGTTTCGTTTGCCTCTGGAGACGGACTACAAACCCACGGGGTCTTTTGGGGGAAGTGATGAGGACTCCAGTTGCGTTCCTGGTGGCACGGCCAATAGTGGATACGCTAGAAATCTTTGATAAATGGGGGTTAACTCCGAGCAGGAGATTTGAAAATCGAGTACATCATCAAAGTGCAAACAAGAGGGCGCATTTGTGGATTTCATGGGGTGGGTATCAAGAAGTGAAGAAGTTGTGTCTTTGCGATGAGGCTCTTCTCTGTCCGGCGTGGCGTTGCTTGTCTTGTCAAGAGTTCAAGCGAAAAGGCTTCAAAGCAGCGCCAAGATGCTTGTCATTCACTTGGCAAATTCTGCATTTGAGTTCGAATTGCGCGAGTCACGACTCACGAGGCCGCTGGACCTGAATCGCCAACCGGACAGTACAACTGAACCCATGCTTGATCATTCATCCCCAAACTTTCAACCACTTCGATCGTGGAGGAGCTGTTTGGGTTAAAGTCTCTCCCATCTGAAAGAATGCGAGGCATATCCGAGACCGCGACAGAGCAGGACGTTTGGCTGAATCGGAAGAGTGTGCCGAACAGAATATTTGATACTGCCACGACCAAAAATTAAACTCCAACTACCATTCATCGGAGCCTCATCTAACTTTTGTTTTTAGAATTCCAGGAGTTTCAGTTTCCCCCTCTCAAGTCGGATGTTTGGCGATTTCTCATTTGGCTGTTTCTTCCCGCCTCGGAGTGGACCAGAACCCAATGAAATCTTCATTCATACACAACCAGACTTTCACTTCGCGTCTCAAAAGAAAGCGAATGTCGATCCATCTTAGAAATGGGCTCTAGAATCGACATCAGAACCCGCGATACCACAATTACTTGTCGAGCTGGTGTCCGACATGGTCGCTGCATTTCCGTCCACTGCTGCTAGTTTGCAGTTCATCGGGTTTCTCTGTCATGTCGATCATACCTCGTCTTTTGAAGTTTGCTTCGATTTTGTCCTTCAATTGCCGAAACTCCCCAAGTCTTATTTGTTCAAGCTCAAACACTGATCGATGCTCATCCCACGGACAACCATGACGTCCCGCCCAGGAATGTAGCTTCATGTCGAAGTTCTTCACATTGGATGATTTCCCCAAGATTTTCAAGGGTTGAAATGCTTTTATGAATCCTAACAAATTGTATTTGCAGTAAAGTGGGAAATTGTCGTTGGGTCCCGCTCTCTTTGACAGGACGCAGACATCAAGGTAGAGTGATTTAAGGTAAGGCTGTCGTGAGATGGTTCTTACGAGCATCTCGAGTGCGTTTTTGTTTCGGAAAAAGGCTTCTTTCACCGGATCTCTCATTTCTGTGCTGTCGTGGTCTGACTCTAACTCACCAAGCCGGAGACTATACAGCTGGGGTGTTGGATTGTACGCCGGCCGCCCAAAATTTATGTAGTGTAGTTTTATGTATATATTTGTAAAGCGTTTGAACAAATCTGGATTCATAAGACCTCTCATCGGAACCAGGATCCGACGATAATGCTAGAATGTTTGTGCATTATTCCGAAGTACCTGTCGCAGCGTCTCGTAAGCTGTCGGATTATCGAGGCCCACAAGCTCCTTGGACGAAAGACTCATGACAGCCTCAAGGTATAGCACATCAGTTGCCTCTCCATGTATCCTTTTGTTGACACGAAGAATGGCTGGATAGATGATCTGCGATAGACGGGTTTGGAGGGTGCGATGCGGTGGAAGTTCGTTTTTGACTTTGGTTTTGCGACAGAACGGTGTTTCGTCGAGCGCTGGAGGGAAGAGAAGCAGTCGGCAGATCATCAGGCGGATCTCTATTTAGCGATGGTCAGTTTTGTAATACTTTTAGACTGAATTCTTACCCGCAGGAATTCGTAAGAGACCAGGCAACTGGCTCTGCGTTGTACTGCTGTCCATTGATGCGAAGCGTGGTGGAACAATTACCCAGTCGTCGAGAAAAGAATTGGAAGCTGGATCGGAGCCATCAAACGCACCCAGGTCATCTGAGACTGGTGAAATGATAATTTATAAATACTCTTCTCCGGTGTTGTTTACGATGCACTGTGAAGATGAAGCTTGAGAAAATCTTCGAATAAGAAGAGGAATGGAAGTCGCAGGTACTGCATGGCAAATGCTCCATGACCTCGACAAGAGCAGTTGCTTGGGAAGGAGCGAGCCTAGGATCTCGTACATGAATCTCGCATCACTGAATTACAATCAGATGTAAGGATTCTTCCAAGAAAAATGGGTTGTCAAAGTATTTTGGTATTTCACAAAGATCTTGCCCTCTGATGTAGAAGGAATTCCAAAATCGAACCACCCACCGTAAGGCACGAAGCCCAACAGGACACATCGATTGAAATCATAAATAAAGCATCCAGGCATAGCATCACAATCAATTTCACTTTCTTTGCTTATGTATTCGTTAATCAGCTTAATTTTGCTATGAAGAGCTTTGATGTTTCAAGCCTGTACTCAATGGGGTGCATTTCTGAAGAATCAATTGAGGTAGAAGTAATGATCGGGGGGTGGTCTTGTATATGTCTGCAGGTGGGAGGATCGATCAGCATTATCGAGAAGTATAAGATAGTTAAAATGTACTTATTGAGGACGTGGAGGAATTTACGTGTGTGATTTAATAGGAAGATGTCAACACCCATTGAATTCAGGGACCCCGGAGTACAGGATCACGAAGAAAATTAATAATCTCAAGAAGCTTCGATTGAATTCATTGATTGAGAACAGTTCTAATAGTGACTATTTCTCCCTTGATTGACCCAGCAGTTGCCGCAAGGACACATTGGCAAACAAGGGGAAGGAGGAAGAACCGATGATGGAAGTTCAAGAGAGTCTGGCTTTGATATGAAACTGAGGGAGTAGCCAAGACCACCCTTGGCATTGATCTTGTCCCCCTGAGTCCACTCAAGCCTAGACTTCTTCACAACCTCATATCTATTTTGTTTGAAAACGTCTTTCTTCAGTTTGATCATCCCCAGTCCATATGCCTTCCATTCGAATGCCATGGAGTTTTTGTCAAATGCTGCCAGCGCTTCCTTGTATTTCTCATTTGTGCGTTCCATATCCTTCAACTGAAGGGGGTGCTTCCATTGTCTCTCCACTCTTTTTTTGATTGTCTCAAGCCATTCGACTATCGACTGCAAAGGGCTGCATCGCAAGACTTTGGTACCTGAGTGGTAGGAGAAGGCCGCTGACGGGTGAAGGGAACGTATCGTGGTCAACTTGAGTATGTCCTCGAATTCTTGGTGGGCTTTGAATGCTGTGCTGAGCCGCTACCGCGCCGTTTCTAAAGTAGCCATATGGTGAAAATATTGTATTTTTGCTAAACAGGCTGGGTCTTGCAGAATTCCCGTCATATTTTTTTCCAGATCCAACTGCTCGATGCATGGCGAGTTATTGAGAATTCTGCCGAGGATTCGGGGGATGTTGACTTTGGCCACGAATTTCAGGAATTCCCGCTTCACCTCGCAGGGTTCGTCCTTGAGGATCAGATTAGCTCTGGGGTAGCCAGTAACGAAATTGAGAGGCCCAAAATTAATTTCCGTGACCGGCATCACGAACTTGATGCGCTGGAACCTGCTGAAGACAGGAGGCTCCATGAATCCGTCCAAGGTTGGCATATCATATTCCAGACTATACCTGCGTCGCAGCCAAGTATGAGGTCCTCCTAACGGATTGTGTCGCCAGCTGCTCTTCCTTGGTACCTTCAGCTCTGGGTCCTTTGGGACACATGCAAAATCTGCCTCGAGGTGGTAGATGTCCTCTCCATGAACGGAAATGGTGGTCTCTTGGTACAGCAGCTCAACTGCTCCTTGGTAGATATCCTTGCAAGTCCAAAGAATATCAGTATTTTGCAAACGTCGGTGCCCATGCAGTTTGATTCGGCGGTCACGATCGAGAGGAAAGAGTTTAGGAGGTTCGAGAACGTATCGATAGATCATGGTCCGGACCTGACAGGGAACCTTCTCGAAAAGCCCCAATGGAGAGACCGCAGTTGACTTGGTTTCTGGAACTTGCGACTTTGGCCGGGGAATGCTACAGAATGGGTGTTCTTCTTCGGGACTGAGAGGTGTTGGTTCGCCCTTGCCCCCCACAATTACAGGCTCTGGGGAATGCAGTATAGAAAGATAGTTCTCCAAAACCTCCGATTGATCATTATTCTAGGTTTTTGTGTGAAGTTTGTCACTCAGCTTCTGCTTCTTGCCCTGGGATTGTGCATCTTCTAGCGGGTACGAAGCTAATCTTTCACCCAACTGTTGGCCAGTGCTGAGCATATTTTCGGTAAAGGTCTCTCTTTGTTCGTCTTCTACGTTGCTTGCGCGAAGTGGCAGTAAGGCTACTTATGTGATATCGATACTGAACACCCCTCCAAAAGCCTTGGGGGCCAAGGTCTCGAGCTATCCTTCAAACGAAGTAGTGGCTTGATGTGAAGCGCAACCCTTGCCGTGGGTGATGACGATATCGATAGGAATGTTGTCGACCCTCTGAAATAAGACAATTCTTGGGATTCTGCTTCGGGTTTGAGAACCTGAGATGTGTGGGGGAAGGCCAACCTACTAAATGCCAAGACCATCATGAGGTAGGCGCGACGTTGGGCTCTAAGCGAGGAGACTTAGAGCCATAAACAAACCAGCCGTCTGGTTTTTCGACCTCACTCCACCCAAACCACACCAACTTAATTGAGAGCATCTTAGCCATGAAAGTCGAGGGTTCGCAACCGTTTTATACGATGCCTGCTTAAGCTCAGTATCAAAAACTAGATAATGGAGGGAGCTTAGGCTAACTTCCGGTCACAACACAAGCGGACCCAGAATTTATCACAATCAAGATCTCGTCAGAGTGGATGATTCCACCTTGATTCCCAAATGCTTCTAGGCCAGAGAAAATTGGACCAAAATTAAACGAAACCGTTTGTCGCGATGTCGAGACCGCCTTCTGACTTTGGTGTGGTCTGGTTTTATTACTGTTGATTGCACTATGTTACGTATCCCTCCCGGTAATAGGTAACAACTTATACAATCCTTGTGAGACGTCTATACACGGTGCAAAAACCTTTGGTTGCAATATGTATTTTGTTGAAGTCTAAGGAGCTACTCTAAGGTGTCGATGAGAGCTTTATATAAGAGGCTCTCATCGTGAGCTAGTCCCAAAGTGGCTAGCGTCGAGTGCTCCTATTCACTTCCTGCGTCCTGCAACCCCTGTTTCTGCCCGTCCTCCGTATTCATGTAAATCCGTCGATTACATGAATATTATTATTCACACAATTACAAACTCCTGGCTCGGTTGTATTTACACCCAAACCTCCAGAAATTTATCTGATTTGATACATTATATAGAGAATTTGGTGTGTGGCTAGATGGTGTTGTGGAGAGTAAGGGAACAATGAACACTGTGCGACCAGATCCTGGTTACTAGCAGGCCCAGTACAAAACTTTACAGATTTGGATGGGCATAGTGAGATCACAGTAGAATTATACCATTTATGGTCAGCACTAGCATTCCTTGATGGTGTCTCCAACACCCCGATCCACACTGTTAACGGTACCTACATTACATAGAAGGTGAAATCATCTGTCGTCAGAGTCCGCCTGCCAGCCAGTCTGCAACTTTACAGAGTTCCAGGTGGATCTGTAGCGACATGTTTTATCAATTTAGGAAATTACTGAACTGAGTGCTGGATGGTCGTTGCATTTTGAATTTTCGAGAAGCATTTTAGTAAGCTTTTAATTTCTACCCTAAGGATGTCTCATGCATGACATATACAACATGTATACCTAGATACTTTTGAGATGAAACGAACTCTATTCTGACGATCCAGGCGGCGCATCTGTCATGAAAACTCTATTGATGGCCAGAATCGGTGAAATCTTGCGAGTCATGTAAGGAAGTCTTTTTGACTTGCCGGTATTTCGTTCTTTAAATTATTCCAGGTTTCAAGAGACGGTCTGTCGAGACAAGCAAGAGAACACACACCCAAATGTGCCAAACGAGTGTAATATTCTGATCAAAAAGAGACAGTTACATCGTATTCGCGCTATAAATATATACACAGTCAACCCAAATCAGGGTTCGAGCGTAACAGCTCAAAATGCCATCAATCATCACCTATGATATGCCATTCAGGCCGCCAGCGACCCCTTTTTCTTTCCCCATATCTGAACCACGCCACACCGCTTCAAATCATATCATGCATATTCCTATTATTAATCCACTCAGCCTTCTTCACAACTTTTCCCCCACTCCCACTTCCAGTACCAGGCAACACCCTCCTTTTCAAACCCAACATCTCATCTCTCCTCATCCTCGCCGGCGGATCAACAGGAACCAAGACCGGACTAGGCGGTCCTTCAACCGCCGGTTTACCAGTCGGTCTCGGCGGTGCAGAAGCTTTCGGAGCAGCTGGCCCCGAACCAGGTTTCGGTTTCTCGGCGGGAGGAGCAGGACCAGCTGGAGCTGTCTCGTTACCAGGTGCCGCTGGTTTAGGAGCTTCCTTTGGAGCCTTAGGTCCTCCAGCAGGCTTGGGTTTCTCGCCTGGTGGTGTTGGAGCGGTTCCGTTACCTGGGGCTGCTGGTTTGGGTGCTGCGCTCGGCTTGGGAGCTGCTTTTGGGCCAGCAGAAGCTCGAGCTGTTCCGTTTCCTTTGCCAGCGCCTCCTGCTGGCTTTGGAGCTTTGGATGGTTTCGGTGCAGCAGCGGTACCATTTCTTGGAGCAGCAGCACCAGCTTCAGGCTTTGGAGCTTCCCCTGGTTTAGCAGCCTCACCTGGCTTGGCACCTTCAGGAGGTGTTGGAGCCCCCTCAGCAGGCTTCGCAGCACCCTCACCAGCTTTCGGAGCCTCAGCTGGAGCAGCAGTCTCATTTCCCTTCTCTTTCCCTTGATTCACACCCTGCAGTGCACTAATCAAGCCCGCCAGACCCTGTATACCACCAGCATTCCCACCCTTCGCAGCTCCAGCCTCTCCCCCTGGAGCCGCACCTGCATTATCCTTCTTCGCACCACCCGCACCAGCACCCTGCAAAGCAGAAATCAGACCCGCGAGATCTAGTGCACCATTCCCATCTCCATTCCCATTGCCCGCTTCCTTTGGAGGTTCGGCCGCAGCAACTGTCTCATTTCCCTTGCTGACTTCTGAACCGGGGACTGTGATTCCACTGCCGTTGCCTTTAGCTGTCTCGCCCTCTTTCTTAGCTCCTTCTACTCCTGCTCCTCCTTCGGCGGCAGCGCCTTCAGGAGCATTGCCCTTCTCTTTGGCACCTGCTCCACCAGCTGGACCGATATTGATCCCTGATTCTCCGCCTACGGATTGGCTCCCGTCTGGGAAAGTGGTGATGCCGGATTCGCCGCCGAGGTTGGTTACTCCACCTGGTTTGACTGTTGGTGGTTAGATATGCAATCATGTTGTTTCGATGATGGGAGTAGGAAGTGTACCTATAATGCCAGTCTCTCTTTTGCTGAGGGCTGGAATGGTGAAAGATTGGACGCCGATGGCGAGTGAAGAGAGGAGGACGAAAACTTTCATGATTACTGGAAGTGATATGAAATCACTCAGTGTGTCCAAGTAACGTAAAGAAAAAAGAGGGTGCGGGTGCAACGAATGACCAGCACTACGAAATACAAGATTCAGAGAATGACTGAATGGGAGTTTGAGAGACCCGTTTCGAACGTAAGCTCAAAATCTATTTTGAAGAATGAAAGTAAGAAATGAAGAAAGGAAGGAAGGAAAGAAGATAAGATGATCCAGCACGTCAATTCCCCAGAAACCAAGATATCCCAAGAAACTGGGCGATGTTCCAAGTACTTCACTGATATTCACCCCTTGTATTACCTCCACAGTGTCACCCACTCGTTCTTGGCAGAAGAGTTTTCAAAACCAGAATATGTCAAAAATAGATCCGTGCTTGTCAAATTCTGGCACTCCAAAGGGATGACCAGTCTTTCCAGACGAGGCTCTAACACTTGGTAGGGACAGAAGCAAAAGTCTTGTTTGAAGAGGATCTGGGGAAAGGTTATTTGGATTTCCATCTGTCTCTTTGTGGTGTGGTGCATTGTGCTGGGACTGTCTTGGCGGGTGGTGGTGGAACATGTTTTGTTTTGGTTTGTGGTTGAGATGGGCGGGAGGTTATGGTAAGCGAGAAGGAAGGGGGGCTGTGTTTTGCACGTGCGTTTTGAGAGTTGATATATCACGTGCTTGTTTGGGAGATGGGACGGTGGGTGTTTCTGGGACGGGATTCTATTTTATTTTTCGCGATATATCCCCCTGTTGGTTGCTTTTTAATTTCTGTTCTGTCTGGTGTTGTTGCAGGTGTCGGGATGGGAGCTGGGATGGTGACAATTGCAATTCCCAACATATTAATCAAGGAGAATCAAAGCGCCGTTTTGCTAGTGCATCGCGGGACTTAATACTTCGTTGGGGAAAAAATATCGCGTCTTTGTATATCTTAAACATTTATTTCACCCTGTCACATCCTCTGCAGTTTAGTTCATTTGAACTCTTCACCGTTGAGCATCCGGCTAATATTCATCTCATAGCTTCCCCTTCCCTACGTGCACTACCATCACAAAGACAATCCAGCCAATGCAGAGCTCGAACCAAGGGATTGAGCAGCTTCACGTTCGGGAAGGGAAATTTCTAGTTCTTGCGCACAATTTCGAAGTCTCGTACCTGGACGCAAGTAGATTTTTCTATCTTTTAAATCGGTCTGTTGCGTCGTTGCCCTACTTCGGCCATCAGCCTAGAACAAGCCTATCAACAACCTCAATATCTCGTCTTTCTTACAGTTTGCATCCAAATATTCACTCCAGAGAGACTTCTCTGTACTCAAATTTATAATCCACGGTTACCCCTCTTACTTAGCTTTCAACCCCACTTTTGCCTTTCCAAGCACGACTTCTCACCATTTCTAAGATGAGACACGCCATCTCAAATACAAGGAAATCGAACAAAACTTGCCGCAGTAGGTTTGTGGACGGCACAAGATTAGTAAGCTGCCATCTTGACTCACATATCTAACTCTAGAGCAGTGCAGTGACTAAAAGAAATGATTAGTATCCCCTGTTTCCTTCACTTCTAAGCGAGAAGCTACTGCAGTCCAGCCAAGAAGCAGATGGATGTCTTACGGCAATGAGCTTGAAGATTGAAGAAGACTTCTATTTCTCATTTACCCACTCCTTTCGCCGACTGCCTTAATTGCTTAGCTGTCCCTGCGCCGAAGTTTCGTGTGCTTCAATTCTCCGAGTCAACTAGACGAGACGAAAGCACCAGCAACAATGACATCCACACACACCCTCCCCTCCTCAACCGAGCTACACCCACTCTCCCTCCCAAGCTCACAAGACCCCAAACTATCCATCACCTCATCAAATAACAATAACAACCTAAGCTCACTCACAAACCCAACCGCTATCATAGAAGAACAAATGCAAGCCCCACACAGCCCCCAAGACGCGAAACAACTGTCGAGAAGGCGAGCAGCCGCAGTAGTAACGACAGTAGCGGGAGTGAATTTCTTGAATACGATGGGGAGTGGAATCTTGACTGTTGCGTTACCGACGATGGCGAAAGATTTGAATCTGGGTGTTGGATTGTTGCTTTGGTATGTTACTTTTGCGTGTTTACTCGGTTGTTTTTCACTCCGTTCCTCCTTCGTCTTCTGTCTCATCTCATCTCATCGAGGAAGAGTTGTGTGAGGAGGATCGACGGGAGGCGAGGAGCTGGGAGTGTTTTTAATGCTATCTTCATTCCTCGGTGTCAGAGGTGTTCGAGACTGATTCCATCTTCAGGCCAGCATCTATCTACGCGTAAGTAACACCTGTCTTCCAATCCCCTCAAAACAGACGTATCCCCAGTCAACTAACCAACCCCCATCAAGCCTAACATCAGGCTGCACTCTCCTCCTCGCCGGCAGCGTAGCCGACATCCTCGGACGCCGAATGACCTTCCTGGTCGGCTCAACACTCTACTCACTTTTCACGCTCGGCTGCGGCCTCTCCCCATCCGGGACATCCCTGATAATCTTCCGCGGACTACAAGGGTTGTCGATATCTCTATGTCTGACTACCGCCGTGGGCATAATATCGACGTCTTTTCCGCCTGCTCCTGTGCTGATTGGGGGTGGAGGTGGAGGGGAG